>LQNK01000256.1:262297-274235 GCA_001586405.1 Phoebis sennae | reverse complement strand
AAAAAAGTACAATATTAATTTTATTACCACCTCAAACCATTTTGTTTTATTCATTTGTCTAACGGGTCGCCTAGAAGAAATCACTATTCAGCGATAAGGGCGCCCCTTTATACAATTTTGTTTCTTATTGTGGTGTGTATAAAAGAAGTGTGAAATAAACAAATAAATAATTAAAAAAAAAAAAAAAAAAGCAAACTAACGTCATTATAAGCAATAGCGAGTTTATCACTGTTCGCACTACTGTCGAATCGCTTCACCACCTTGTTCTGCCGCCGCCGGTCGAAGCCGTCCATGTCTGGTTCGTACTTCCTACGCATTGTTGAGTTCCAGTGGTTTTTGATCGCGTTGTCGGTCCTGGAATATAATTATGGATAATAAATTACTGAAAAATAACTTTTTTTGCAAAGTGAAAGTGGTCATATAGAGAACTAAAGTCTTACACCCGTATTCAAAAATAAAACTTGTGCATGTAGCAATACTATGCGAAGTAGCAGTAAATATTGCCTGCTGTAACATAAAAAATGAGACATTTCTCAATGTGTTCCATGTGATGTGAGTTGTAATTTCTTTAAAGTATCAGTTCTGAATAGGTTTATGGGGCCCTGTGTGTTGTGAGTTGTGACATCTCATAGAATTATTTGTGAATTTGGGGGAAACTATTGTATAATCATAAAGTATCAAGATCCTTAGGTTGTATATGCAACACTATATTAGATTTGATTCTTAATTTTCCTTCTAAACTTACTCTAGTTCAATCTGGATATTTTATTAAAGCCAATATTTCAGTGATTTATGATAAAATCACATCTAGGTTAAATATTGTTAAAGATACATTTAAAAATTAAGCAATTTAGAGAATTTAGCTAGTTTGTGAACATTTTAGGCTACATCATGAATTATGACTGAAATTCACTAACTAAAGTGGGGTGCAACTAAAACATGTTTTATCTAATCCTATAAATGCTAAAGTAATCTTTTCTTCACGCCTAAACCACTGAATCTTTTTGGATGAAATTTTCTACCGATATTGTTTGAAACCCTAGAAATGACATATGATCTTTTGGAAATATACGCGGGTATAACTGCAGAGCTCAGTTAGTTAACTATAAAATGAAGATATTGTACAGTAAAACTTACCTGCCAGGCAATAATTTAGCGATTTTAGCCCACTGGTTTCCTAATTGTTTGTGCGCTTGGTAAATAATCCTGTCTTCGTGTTCTGTCCACGCTGTTTTCTTTATAGATGGGTTTAGGTGATTGTGCCATCTTTCTCTGAAAATATTTATGTTTATTTAATGTAAAGAAAAATATGGTTTTGTAAGAAAAAAAAGAAAGAAGAGGGAAAAACATTTATTCCAGAAACAGCAGAACAAATATTAAAAAGAACTAAAAACAATTAAAATTTAAAAAAAGTTGGAAATCAAAATAAAAAAATACATATTTACAAATAATTGGGTAAAATGTTGTAATAAAAATAATTATACCTCTTTAGGAATCAAGTATGTATTTGATATTGGATTTAATAAGTTCAAAAGATCAAATTAAAGGAAATTAAATCACTTTCTATAACATTTTTAAGGCATATTTTTATTCAAAAATAGTTTTTTTATGTTATAATAAAAAAATTGTTTGCTCTGTATGATAAAAATGTTTTTAGCTACATAATAAATATAAAAAAATATATGAATATTTACCTGCACTGTTTTCCTATCCTTCCCTTTAAATGCCGTGCAATCAGTGTCCATTTCTTGGGGCCGTACTTAGCTACTAATTCCATTACTTTTTCATCCTCCTATAAACAAAAATATCTTGAATTAAAATTATGTGACTAAGTCATGATGTCATCATAATTCTTACTAATTCTTAGTTTTCCTAACATTATAAATGCGAAAGTAACCCTGTCTGTATGTATGTCTGTCTTCTTCACACTTAAACAATTGAACCGAATTGGATGAAATTTTGTACGGAGATTGTTTGAAGCCCGAGAGAACACATATCGTAGCTTTTATCTCGTAAATCTCACAGGTAGATTAGAACGAGTGTTAAAATAACTCTATAATTTCAATATATGTATATACCACATTGAGCTCTTTTGAATTCCAAATTTAACAAGGTTAACAAAATAATCGAGGGAATAACTAATTTTAATTTAAACTTTTAAGTTATAGCCATTATAAATGATGACCTAAAAGATAAAATTTAATTCGAAGCGTCATAGAATTCCGTTGGCAAATTGCTCCAATTTCGAATTCACCAATAATAATTCGGCATGCCTTACCAATACATTGTTATTATATACAAAAAGTGTTAACAAAAACGATGGCATCGTGTGAAAATACGTTACATTACAAGGTGAACGAGTGCGTGGGCGAGAAATATGAATTGAATCAGCTGTTTTGTGATTACTGAGCCGTAAGTCGGTCTGCATAAGGATAAAATATTTTAATATCTAATGCTAATGTCATGCAAAGCTAAATTCTTATAAAAAACAGATGATGTTTTTTAAAAATAGTTGTTAAGTGCCATTATGTAAATATTAATAAGTAAAGGAAAACTTTACTCGGTAAAAATAAAATAAGAATCTTTATGTATGTCAAATAGAGGCGAAGTTTATATTAATAATGTATAGATACAAGATAAATTGATTTAAAATACTTCTTCTAAAATGGAAGGTACATTATTCTAGCTGCATGAAATCACTGCATTAGAAAGTAAAGATAAAACGATGGGTTATGCTTACATGTAATAAAAGATTAAAAAATTATGAATAGAATAAATTATGAATGAAGTTAAGAAATGTTTCTATTATCTATCAATTGCCTAATACATCAGAAATCTATAAATCTGTAAAGTATTTGTGCGTTACAAAGTCATAACGAATTTTAGAGCCAATTATATTTGAATCCTAATGCAAGGTATAACATAATTCTAACATTAGCAACATAATTCTCAAGTTCTTTGTACAATAAATGTGATGTAGATATTTCCTAATATTAAATAGAAAAAATCTACCTATTACATGAGTTTCATCTTTTAGGAACTACTTTTTATAAACACAAATCCATTAACAAGGATTGTATGAACATTGACATACAAACAGACAAAAAGTGATCCACCAAGGTTAACAAGTATGTCATGCTTTGAATACATCCCAGATCTTATTACATAAGTATTATTACATCCATTTTGACCCATGTGGATACAAATTAGTGTAATAAAGGTTTATTTTGGGATGATATTAGGATCAAAAATATTACAAAGACATTTGTCTAACACATTAATTATCATAGATTTACCACGTGGTAATAGTATTAGAGTTTAAGAGACAGTCACATGTTCATAAAATGAGTAATTACTAAATTGAAGGAATGTTTGGTAGCTTCTGTGGTATTAAATACAGGGTCTATAGATCAATACTAGTAGCATATTAACTTATCCAGATATATTATGCCCAACTATTTGCGAAATTTCATCAGTATCTGTTCATTGATTGCAGCATATTTGACACCCCAACGTCTAGACTTCGTGTGTATTATATAATATTACAAATTATGTCCCACGGTTTCAGCCCCGTATATCTCCCATACCCATATAATTTCCAGGATAGAAGCTATCCTATGTCCTTTCTCGGATTTCAAACAATCTCTTTACCTAATTACATCTAAATCAGTTCAATGGTTTAGGTGTGAAGAAGAGACAGACAGATTTGTTTTCGCATTTATAATGTAATTAATTTTAAGATAAAATATTAATACCGTTTTTAATTTATAATATTCAATTTGATGTAGGTAATCGATGAAGCTTATCAAGAAGTAATGAACTCATTAAATCGTGTTTTTATTCGCAAGGGCAAATTTTATCACGTTTTATTTGTAAACTTGGTCAATTCATTTTCCCCAAATATACAAGTATAGACTATTATACTAAAACATATGTTTAATTTCGATCCTCCAAAATATTAAGGTATCAGTTTTTTTCATAAATAAATAATAATACTAAG
Source organism: Phoebis sennae (assembly GCA_001586405.1). Lineage (NCBI taxonomy): Eukaryota > Metazoa > Arthropoda > Insecta > Lepidoptera > Pieridae > Phoebis > Phoebis sennae. The sequence continues at coordinate 270,235 of LQNK01000256.1, read as the reverse complement.
AATGATAATATTTTAACAGGAAGTCTATAAAAAGCCAATGATGACATAAATAATATTTTTACAATAAAAGGTGCAACTTTAAATCCGGTTAAATAACTTGACACATTTTTCAAATAAAAGCCCACACAATTCGAATTTTAACGATATTTTTCAATGTCTTAAAACCAGATATACCGTCACACCTCAGTCTGCATGCCTTTCCAAATAAAATATATCTATATTTGGTGGTCGTGACTTAATGGATGCAAATTGAAAAATGCTATCGTAGCTGAGTTCAATAGACTTGAAAATATTTTGAGTTACCATGTTTGATGCGAATATTTAGTAGTTATTTCATGGAAATAAAGCTTTTTCTTTTATTTAAAATAAGGCCTATAACATAAGGTAAAATTTTAATAAATATGCAAATATTGTTCCAAAATGTATATTGTCATAAATGTGTATCTTTGTTTAGTTTTTAAAAAGTCCTTTGACATAAAAAAATATTGCTTAAAAAGATCGAATTCAACTACAAATTATTTTTATACGTAGAGTAAGTATATTATTGTACGTTTGCAAGAAAATTTTAAAAACTGTTTATCGACTATATTATAAATTCAAGCTAGGCCTACAATTCGACAATCCGTACCGATGATATCAGCTGTTTTATAGATATGGTAATAACAATAAACTCTCAGTGGCACAATAATTTGGTATTCACTACACTATACTCCATTGATGAAATCTAAGAAGTTTTGTGGGCTTAATATTATTAAGTCAAACTACTTAGGTTATATTTCGCGTGAAACCGCGTGGCAATTAACATATATAAAACTAGCTGATCCGCGCGGTTTCGGTCTTCGGCTATTATGTTACTAGTGCAAAATGTAGCTTTCAAATGGTGAAAGAATTTAAGATCGGTCGAGTAGTTTTTGAACCTATTCAATATAATCAAACAAACAAAGTGTTCCTCTCTATTATATTAGTGTAGATGACTATTATAATAGATATTCGTTGAATTTTGTGAATACTTAATTTAACATATAGTATAAACCGCGTTTAAAATCCTTTAAAAAGTATTTATTTAATAATTTAATATATTTTTAAATAGTTTTGTAAAAAGAAATCAATTATAAATTCAAGCTAGGCCTAAACTAAGAACACTTAACACTCGGTACCGATGATATCAGCTGTTTTATAGATAAGGTAATAAAAATAAACGCTTAGTGACACAGTAATATAAGATATTTTGTATTCATACACAATACGCGATTGAAGAAATCTTAGAAGTTTTGTGGACGGAATGCGTAAGTCTATTTGAATGTGATGTCATAGCGTAAAGTTTTATGAATGGGGATATTATTAGAAATATTTTCAATGGTTATGACGTGATAAAAATATGTTTATTATTAAATTTATTAATTTTAGACAATGTGACAATGAAAAATTTTAAATATAACTTAAACACAAATGAAATAATGAGACTTCTTACTTTAAAGGTTCAAATTGTATTAAAAGTTCAATAGTTAAGTTCAAACCAATATCCTTTTATTGGTATAATTATTAATTACCACATATTTCTTTAAAAGGCAAAATTAAACATTCATAAGGGAAGCAAATGCTTAACTAGAAATATTCTCCTGTAGCATGCTAAAATTATGCTTAGAAATGCCACTTTAATGTACATGAAAAAATAAGAAATTATAATATTTCATGAATTCATGAAATGTAAAAAATCTCACTTAGAGTAAATTCTTCCATAAACCCTAAATAAGGAATCTAAAATCTACGCTAACACAATTCGTATGCAAAAATGCAACAAGTAGTAGGCGCAGTGTTAGTGACCTATGATTCACCTTCCTGCGCTAGACTGAATCGCGAATGCAGTTATTTAAGTCTTTGATGTGGAGTAACAATCAATACCGTCTTTACCATAAGGGCACACAGGGCCCGAGCCCAGGGCCCCCCATCTTCAGAGGGCCCCCAAGGACCAACAATTTCTCTCGCATTAATTTAATCTCTTACTATTTTGAATTCATGAATGAGTGAATATTTTGGTCAGCCGAATTACACTTCGTTGGTCGAATGATGATCATTTTCAGGACTATTTACATTAAATTATTTATACACTGATATATACACGTGATATATAAAAATGTATATGCACAATGAACGTCTGTGTAAGAACGTTGAAAAATCTTAAATAGTTCGCATATGATTGAATTTTGCAAAACATGAGTTGATAGCATAACTATAACTATGTATGTATAATTCAGTATTGAAACACATATAGTATTTTACTTTTTCATCTTTACATCCCAAAAAGGCCCCATATACTTATGTGCCCAAGAGCCCCTGCATAGTCTAAGACGGCCCTGGTAACAATGGATTGCGTTGCTTGTGGATTGTTTAAATATTTGTTTAGAATGATTCAATTAATACAATTGCAATTAAGAATCGTCTACTGTTGTACAATTTTTTTGACGGATAAATCTAATAATGCGCTCATCTCAGAAATCGGATTTGAAAAACTCGAGAATCCGTGCGGAACCACTTGTGGTTTATAAAACAAGGACGATTATGACGATATCATAATTCATTGGTAAAAGCTTGTAGCGTAAACAACTAAACATACTTATGTGATATAGAATCGTCAGGCCACCAAATCTAGGTTCAAACTTCAAATCATAATAAAAATATGAAAAGAAATAAGTGATTTGTGATCGATAGAACATTAATGCAATGCTTTAATAATGAGAAGATCAATAATGCTAAGGGTAAACACGCGCGGAATAGCTATGATGTATTTTGAAGTATTTAATATATTTAAGTAGTATATAACTTTATAGAACTATGGAGGAGGCCTATGTCGCTTTAGGCGACCCTTACAATACTAACAAATTAACTAACATAGATTTTAAGAAATAAAACTAATCCTACTAACAAAATAGAATAACTAAGTTTTAAAATACAATAGATTGTAAGAAAAATAAGGCTAAATAAAAAAATAAATATAACTTTATAGAACATATATTTTGTGTGTGAAATAGTGTTTGTATGTACTTGTTGTACTAACCTCCTTGGTCCAAGGGCCCTTGACTAGTTTGGGATCGACCACCTTGGTCCAGCGCTGCTGGCACTGCACGTCGGACCTGTCGGGGAACTGGGCGGCGATCATCTCCCAGTTCTCCTTGTATATACGGACGTACATCTTGAGTTTCGCGTCCTGGAAGATTAATTAGTGTGTAGTTTTTTTTTTTTAATCTATATTTTTAAAGGAGTTTTTACTTTTTATCTTCTTGGATACGTCGACCCCTATCATAACTTATACAGTAATATAATACTAATCTACCAATTATTAACACCTTAAAGGTAATCACTGACTAGGGATCTTTTACCAAACTATTTTTTTTTTGCTTTTGACTTAGGAAGTGTGTAGTTACAAGATGCCGATTTTAAGAACTTAAATAATGCTTTATTGTGTTCGCATACCTCACGACCAAAATCTCAATACCTTTGGGAAACACTGGAAGAATAGTTAGTGTGTAGTTACTAGCAAGATGCCGAGTTTTAAGAATTTTTAAAAATCCTAACTTTTGGCGACAAATATCAGTATCTTCTCTCGATGATAGGGATAGTAACAGCATGACATTTTATATGTTCTGTAGCGAGTTGAGTCCAGTTAAAGTGAGTATTTAAGCTTTTATTTGACAAAAAAACGAGTGACTTAACTATCTTATTACGTTTAATTTCTTCGCTTCTAAGTCCTCGTACATTCGTAACCCTGATTGTTGACTAGCATATAAAATTTCTAATATTACAAAATATGTTTTGATTTAAAAAAAATCTTATGAATATTCCCAAAAATACAATATTTCATAATTTAATAGTAATTTTAAACTAACCTAATCATAAAAAATCCACTACACTTATTAAAAGTCACCCGTGGTCATGCTCGCTGTAAGGAGCTGGAAATGTCGGGCTAATAATAATGTATAATGAACCGCGTTTAAAATCTCTTAAAAAGAATTTTATTTAATACGGAAAGTACTCGTAAACCAAACACAAGAATTACTATTTTAAAATCCTCTTACGAAGTGCTAACCATAAGTAAAACTATATTTTCTAAACAAATAGACCTGAAACTAACCTCCTCTTTGGTCCACCGCCCTCTATTACAATTCTTCCGCGGGCCAGCGCCTTTGGTTGTAAGAAGCGCATCCTCGTACGCCGCCGAGTCGTCACTGTAATCGCTCGACTCTGAATCATTGCCGCTACGTCTGTAACAAATTATATTAAATTAATATTATTGAAAGAAAGAAATAAAACATTTATTTGTTCCATTACAAATCGTACCTAATAATAAAGATGATAAATAATAGGCTTACAAACGTATGGTGGTGTACGATACTGTAACAGTCAAAAACTAGGACATTACTCAGCATGCCGCAGCAGCAGTAAGTCCTAATAATTTGACAGACACGTTTGGACTTTACTATTTACTTATATTGACCTAAAAACTTAGAAACTTTAAGAATGTTGATTGAATTTTGCAAGAATCCGAGCTAATTTTCCAAATACCATCTTCGTGAAAATAAGTGGAGGTAGTTTCTTGAAACTCATGAACTGTCATCTCAGTCACCCGTGACCACGCTCGCTGTAGTGTTCGAAACGTCGGGTTAAATAATAATGTATAATTAACCGCGTTTCAAATCCTTAAAAAGTATTTTTATGCAATATGGAAGGTACGTTAACCCAAGAAAATACTATGTAGACACTTGACAAACAGGGAAAAATTGTTCCAAAAGTATAAGAAATATTGTAAGGCACTTTGGTTTGGATCACGAGAGATATTTTCAAAAGAACAACTACATATTATAGTTCCTTTGCATAGTTGTTTGGCGATGAAGACTGCTCTCTAAATAGCCGATAAAGTATGTGAGAATTGAAACCCAAAACAATAAAAGTCGAAATGTATTGCATACATACAGCTTTGCCTCTTTAAAACCTTTTTATTTTGTCTACTAAAAGTGCTATGTCATACGGAACCTACTCTTACCTATCGAACTTGACCGGTTTGTAACCTTGGGAACATGATGAAGAATTGCTTTTTTGTCTTTGCTTGTTATAGTAAGTAATAAATAACTCATCAATTAAATATAAGTAATTTGGTTAAGTTATTTAAGTTGACACGCAGTACGCACATATTTTACTAATTATAAGGAGTTCTGACTTCATGTTTTAAATGACAATAACTAATCATAGCATTGGTGAATCAAGCAATCTCCGAAGAAAATTGTCATATTATTTATCTTTCTGTTTCAACGAAGCTACAATTGATATCGAAGGGTTACAAAGCGCTCTGATTTACAAAAGTATTTATCAAATATAACACGAAACGTGGCTAAATTTGCTTTCTATTATCCGGTGTATTAATATCAAAGCTATTTTACACCAAACCAATTCCCTATAATAAGCCCGACCGCAAATTAATCATTACAACATTACATATACGTCCATCAGAAAAAAGTGGCGCCAATCTTTCTTTAACGCGTAGAAAAGGAATTCTAGGAAGGACTTACTTTTTATAAATTTCGTGCTTATAGTCAAATGTGAGCCTTTTGTTGCATATCATAAAGCCTTAAATAGCATTGGTATTTATAAACAAGTTCCCGTAGTGGGTATTGAAAATACGTGAATACCGGTTTCAGGTCGAATAATAATACCCGTCTCCGTATTTCGATGAGGTAAGAATTGGAATAAATATGTGTTTAATGCCTGTATCAGCTGATGGGTAACATGTTTCATTCATCGACTGGTTTTCAATTTTAATCTGTCATGACGAACTTTTGTCTGGTGCGAGCTAACCTTGGGTTATAATGGACTTTAAATAAGCTATTGCTTTATGATGGTGCAATTGTGTTCAGTGTAAGAAAAGCCCCTGAGGGAGACATACATTCTGTCTATAGATCTAAAACAACAAATTATTCTAACTAAAAGCTCTAACTAAACTATGAAACTATTTATCGATACAAAATCTTTAATCAAAACTAAGATGCTTTGGCAATCGAAAAGTAACAACTAAATAGATCAAATGTTTAAAGGCTTAAAAATAAAATGAGGCTTTAAAAATTTATAGCATCTCAATACTCATTCAAGCACATTCCTACGTAGGAATATAAAAAGATTAAAACTTTGAATTGCTACGAAAGCTGTTAACATAAAATTAAGGCTACATTCTCAAGAACATTGATATGGAAGAAATAAGTTTTCTTTCTCTACATGAGTTCATATACTTACTCAGAGTTGTTTCTTTATAAAATTTAGACTTTATTCGTATACATCTAAATAAAAACTTATGAATTTTAGCGATATGTATTAATAAACCAAGCTTAACAAATTAATTTAAAAAAATGGTAAGGTAACTAAGTATACTATCCTATTAGTCCTACTCCGTATTATTAATATATAATTTTGTGTATAGGTTTTCACTAATCTTTCACGTAAAAACTACATCGGATTTGGATGAAATTTTACAGTAATGAAGCTCATACTATAAATCTGAAATTTATAAGGATTTCGTGTACTTTGTTAACAATAAAACGATCAAACTCTATAAACAATATTAGTACTAGATATAGCCTGAAGTTAAGCTGAAGGCAAGGGCAATATCAAAGATCGTCGCCGTTTAGCTCTTAGAAGTATGTATTTAATATACCAATCAAATTGTTCTCATTAATCTCTCAATTTCAAGGGCAATATTTGTATCCTTCATGGCTGTGTAATTCGTATTCCAATGCTTCATTAATTGTTTATGAACGCTTTTTATCGGACTAAGATTACGTCATATAGTGAGGCCCACCGAGACAAGGATCAGTACAAAACCGGAATCATATAATTGGGTGTTTCGAATGAATACATATTTATTACTTTTGCTAACCTTTTTAAGCATGTACTACTAATGAATGCCTTAATTGTCTTAATTTCATTGCCTAAGGATATAAAAGATTTAAACTATACGTATTCGACTTGTATAGTATATTGTTGTAAATTTTTAATACAAATAGATTTACTAGGACTATTTATATGCATTTTGGTTTACGTAAAATGTATGCAAATAAATATAAACAATACAAATAATACTTTAACGCAGGCTACCCATTGTCTATCATCAATTGTTAAAATACATTTTATCCTCGAAACTTTAGTACTTTAAAGTAAAAACTTCTTACATTTACACAAATAACACTTTAGTTAAGAGTAATTGATACAATTAGCTTAATATTCAACTACCTCCAAAACATAAAACTTACTCAAATAACATCACGAAGATCTATCCAAACAACACAGAACAACACTCCATTATCCACACATTTTAGACTAGTTAATAATTGCACAAGATTATCCCGATCTTCCCGCCAAAACCACTCACATTCTTCGACGCACACGCACTGAACGTCACCGACACACTAATAAAAGGAATCAGCACTTGCATGTGTGGGTAAATACGAATACAATGCACGCACACACCCACGTACTATAAGGGTGAATACGAAACCCCTAAATGTTAGATAAGGACAGAGGATATATTTCGAATGAGGAAAAGAGACAGAACACCAGGTACATACCCTTCAGCCCTCTGGGAAGCCGTGACGCAATGGAAAGGTGCATGCAGGTGTTAGCAATGTGTTTAGAAAAAGAAAAATATATTTCTTTGTGTAGGATAGGTCAGCGTCGTGAGCATTATATTACTGCTTTCCGTATGCTATGCAATAAATTTAATTATAAAAAAGTTATAAATTAGCTCCATTTCCTATTTCTATAACTTATCTTAATAATGTTGTTACTACTTATTTAATACGAGACGATAATTATAGATGTCTAGACGTAACAAGACGTCGAAATATTCTAACGTAGCTTATTATTCTTTACATAACATGTTTAAACATCTGAATTCTT
>LQNK01000256.1:237721-253772 GCA_001586405.1 Phoebis sennae | reverse complement strand
AATAATTGCACAAGATTATCCCGATCTTCCCGCCAAAACCACTCACATTCTTCGACGCACACGCACTGAACGTCACCGACACACTAATAAAAGGAATCAGCACTTGCATGTGTGGGTAAAGAATACGAATACAATGCACGCACACACCCACGTACAATAAGGGTGAATACGAAACCCCTAAATGTTAGATAAGGACGAAGGATATATTTCGAATGAGGGAAAGAGACACAACACCAGGTACATACCCTTCAGCCCTCTGGGAAGTCGTGACGCAATGGAAAGGTGCATGCAGGTGTTAGCAATGTGTTTAGAAAAAGAAAAATATATTTCTTTGTGTAGGATAGGTCAGCGTCGTGAGCATTATATTACTGCTTTCCGTATGCTAATCAATAAATTTAATTACAAAAAAGTTATAAATTAGCTCCATTTCCTATTCCTATAACTTATCTAAATAATGTTGTTACTTATTTAATACGAGACGATAATTAAAGATGTCTAGACGTAACAAGACGTCAAAATATTCTAACATAGCTTATTATTCTTTACATAACATGTTTAAACATCTGAATTCTTAGAAAATTACAAAGGTTTTTGATCCCTGTCCCTTGCGAAACGGGACCGTACAAAATTAACAAAAAATGGGTCTTAAGCGGATGCCACGCTAATTCTGAAACGGGGGTTCTGTTTTTGCGATTCGATGAGTGACAAATGTCAGCTGATTTGAACATGTTCGGGACTGTTGTTCAAACAAACTATACAGTAAGACCATGTTGCTATTATATCGGTGATCGTTGTATAGCAGCTGTCGTTTTATTTTAATATTATAAAACTATATCTTTCTTAAGGAAAATCAATAAGTTTGGTCAATATTGCCATTGTATGCTAACGGGCCACATAGCTTCATACATGTAGTAGCGTAGTGCTATATATAGCCAATGCATAATATTATGCATAAACTTTTTCATAATCAGAAATTATCGCTACGTTTAAACAAATAAAATATTGGTATAGATCAACAATTTTTATAAATTTAGATATAAATAAATAGAATAACTTCTGAACATTTTCATATACACAACACAAATGGTAATCCTGAAAAGCTTTTTGACATAGAGTTCCACAACTTAAAATGAGCCGTGGATTGTGTAAAAATATCGGAAATATACATAACAGATCGTAAATAAACTTCCTGTCAAATTATATACAATGATAAGACTTCAATCAATTCAGTTAAATGTAAGGGCAATGCCAGATACGAATATTTTAATCAGATAAGTAACTTTTTCACATAGCTTTGTAAGTAGCGACATGATCTTAGAAATATTTCGCTTTATTTTTTCTTAAGAGCTTTTAAGTCAAGAATTATGTAGACTTATGAACGCGGACACATTAAATTTCATTTATTTAAGTAAATAAGTTTCAGAATTGTCTGTTTAAGCACAATATTTGTTTTATGAACAAAATAGACAATTAGTATGACTTTTTCTGATTTCTTTGAATCTGATTTTTTAGCTAATAAAACTATAGATGACGTTATCTATACTAATACTATAAAGAGGCATTTCACTTTTTGTTTGTGTGTCTGTAGCTTTTATCCCCAAATCGTATTTATAGAAAAGAAAAAATCAAAAAGATTTAATTATCTCCGATTTTTTTTATTTATAAATTTGACCATAATCACTGTTATAACTTATGATAAGCTTAGATAATTAAGGATTTAAAACTGACCGGAATATGTTCATTCTACTGTACTATTTCAATTTATTACACAATACAATAGTCGGACCCTACAAAATGTCTTCTAATTACAACAAGGAAGTCTTGGTCATTTCCACCTGCCCTCGAGATTGTGGTCGCGATTAACAGTAACAACTAAATCGGTGAGCTCATCAATGGCAGGACACAGGAATTGGTAACGGATGTTTACGATTTTATATTTTATGCGGCAATTGGGGTTGCAATCCTGTATTAATAGTACGATTTTATGTTTGTCTAGTTCATAGCAATTCGACCAAACTGTAGGACATCCTAGTGAGGAACAAAACTGCAATGTGATAGGCTACTGGTAGATATTCTAGTATTTATTTAATGCATAACATTCAAAAACGCAAAACATCATATTCACGTACAAATTAAATACAAAACTACTGAAGAATGAAAGTTAGTAAGAGGTTTATAAACTACATTTTTTTTACAAAACCAAAATACGAGTACGATAAAATTATTATAAGCTGTTTAGGTAATGTAACGAAGGTGTAAGCTTAGAATGAAATAAAAGAAAATAATCCTGGAAATATTTATTTACAGTGCGACCCTTCACTTGCAATAGGCAGATTCCATTGCTAGTTGCAATGTAACCAAAACACCAACGTGCTAATTAACATAATACAATCAATCCTTTGATACCGTCATGCATACATGCATACCAACCACGCATAACGACCCTTGCAAATAACCTAATATTTACTAAACCTTAAGAACGTCAACTTCCTTGCGAGGGTACCGAGGAAGCGTCCAGTTAATACACGCATATTCCGTGTTTCCTGCTCGTCCCCTAAGTCTGTTAGAGTCGCTTTCTAATTCAAACTAGTTTTAGGATGTGTTGAATGTTATCATAGAGTATTGACAGTGTTGTGCGAACGAAATGGTTATATCAATAGTTGCATCATACAACATTCGAAGATACGTTAGTATGGATACGCTAATAGTATTAGAAGCTTTGTAGGCTGTAAGCTATATGTTGTCAAGTTTGTATTTTCGGCGAAAGACGTAATATTTTCGAAAAAGACAATGTTAAAATTACACTACTTCAGAATGCAATGATCGTTATTTTACGTATAGAAGAATAGCGTTGTAAACAAACCAATTATATTATATAACATATGAGTTTTTAAAGGTAAAGAAAGAAAAAGTCAACAAAAAATACGATACAAAAATGACTTTCTCGTATGTTTTTAATCGTCGCGTTGACAATTTCACATAATTACAAAACAATCTTGTGCAATTAACACTAACATTTAGCCATATAATGCTAGGATCATTCCTTATAGCTAGATTCCATCGCTTGACTAGTCTCTGTTCCCAGGACACTTTTTCTTAGACATGCCTTGAAATAACAAATGAATGGGCAGAATTACATTGCAATTCTTAGAAGCTGATATGAAGTAACGTATTAATATTAAATATTCGCTGCGGATTGTATTGATCACATCTTTTATATTGTTGCTATTGATGATTCCAATATCAAAATGAGCAAAAAACTTTTTGGTCTTTTGATGAACAAACTTGCAATAAAAAGAAATTGGGCTTGTGTGTTACAGTGTAATAGGTATTTTCTATATATTTTTGCAATATTTCGTCACCCTACAACTAGTATATTAATGAGTTATCCAGTACGTGTCAAAATAAAAACTTAAGCTTAAGAAATGACTGCAATATTCGGAACAGAACGAATATAAATAGCCACTTATGAATGAAACAATTCATACTAATTAAGCCTATCAAGCACTGGGTCACTGGCGGGCCTTACGCTTAGAGATAAACATTATCACCGACAAATAAATACATGCTATTTATTATATTCATGTGGGATAAAATCGTGATAGGGAATGGAATCTCGTATAACCCGTTTCTAGGACCGCATTGTATTTTTCCCATCTTAACCCATTTTCTATGGAGCGCCGTTGTGGGTGGTAAAAAGTTATCTTATTACTGAGCACGCAAAAAATATCTAGTTGCGTCAAAGTTGATTTTGCGTGTTATAGAATTTAAAAAAAAAGAATTAAATTTTTGATCACATTATCGTATACAAGTTCTGTATAGTTAACAATCGAAGCTTAGATTCTTATACATATGCAGAATGAATAGTCTAAGAAATTAATTAAAAGAAAAATCTTATCCGTGTAAAATGTATATTACTGATACAAGAAGTATGTATTTTTATACTGATTAAATTTGTTTTGTCTCTTTTTGTAATACGTGTCTTCTTGTTAAATAAATGTTTTTCCTTTCTTTCTAAATAAATGTGTAATCAAGTATTAAAAGTACTAATTACCATCATACTCACGGTTGTTCAAGTCACGAGGACGGAAAACAACTACCCTCATTAGTTTTATTTAATGTTTACATTCCTTAATATAAAGGATTATTGTCGCTCTGATATCCGTCAAAACTAAGCTACACTAACAAAGGTTCAGGTTGTATAAACAAGACCACAGTGACTGATAACATGACACCGGATTCTGTTCGAGAAAGCACTTATGAGGTCTCCATGTAACAGAATACGCGCAATGGTATGGAAGTAACATGTACTTCGTTCTCACAGTTTTGAAGGAACCAGAATTTGCGACGTTATCAGATTTTTGAAGATGCTATGAGAGGTATGAAAGTGGATACGGCTGTCGCTGGGTTGCCATGGCAACGCGATGTTCCCTAAATTTAATACAGTTTTCTGACATGTAAATACATGTATTTACAATAATTTCTATTTACAATAAACTTTTAATGTAGTAATATTTATATTCAAGTATCTTAAACACAACTAACTAGACTGAATTATGACCTTTGTGAAAAGCTTCTGTCATCAAAATTTATAATTTAGTAACTTTTAGGACCGTAATATCATTTGCAGTTTAAGCCGTGACGAACAGTTTAAACTGTTACTATGACTATGAAAAACAGTTGAATCTAAAGATCACAATTTTAATCTGCAATTGATATTACAGGCCTTACTGGTACTATAAATATTACGACCGGGCACTGCAATAAAAGGCTATGACAAAAAGAAATTTAGGCTTAGATAAATCTATTGAATTCTTCTCAAGTGTAAGTTGAAAGCCGTGAGAGCTATTTTGTCTGGTCACTAAATCTAGCGAAGGGATGATTTTAAAAAGGAAAGTATAATAGGGTTCTATGACGTCTATTCATAAGTCAGAGATCGCAAACACTTTACCATTCAAACCTTGTGGTTGACAACTATTACATAGCAAAGGTGTACAATGTACATATGATTAACATTCTTTAAATTAACTTATTTCAAATTCCAAGATAAACAAGTAGATAATATGAAAATTATGTTCAGACATAAGTTGAAAAGAACCATTAATGAAATATGATGATCCGTGTATCATCAAAATTTAAATAGCTACAGATAATTATCGGGCAAAAAACAAAAACACCTTACATAAGCCTAACCAGCTTGTACCAAATGTTGATAGCAGCTGGCGTCTATGATAGCGAGTCTAATCTAAGAATAAATAAGGGTAGAACAGGTTCACTTAATTCAGTAACCAAGGGAACCACGTGGTATAAAGGACTTTGTCTATTCATTTTCTCACGCGTCATGATTTAGCGCTATGAGATTACATTCATTGTGCATTGCAGACAATTTTTATGTATCGTTGGCTTGAATGAATTATGATTAATGTTGCTCTCTACATGCACAAATTGTTAATTGCTTTGTACCCGAATTTAAAACGATTTATTGCTATATAGCCTTATTTTGGGTAAGGTTATTTAAATCAATATTCATGATAACATTTCGTGGTATCAGATGCCTGGAGGTTCAAAGAAAGCTTTCAGTACTAAAAACTGTTCTGAATTATAATATCGATAAGGTTGAAAGATAGCATCGGATTCAAATGAAAGGTACATAATTAAAAGTAATGAGACCAGAAGCCTTATAAGTTAGTCTGGCTTGACAAAAACGAAATTATAAAATCTCCGGGCAACTTCCGACGTGTTTATAAACGTGGGATCCAGGTTTTTGTTGAAAACTCGAAACCAGTCCACCATATGCCGTCGATGACACATTAAACACATTTTGTTTTTGCTTGTTAGCAAAACGGACCACTTAAACCTTCAGTTATCGTGCGATAAAACTATTTTTGGATGTGACGATTTGTTTATGGCGTTTGAATCAGTGATAGGGATAGCTAGATTAATCCAAGACGCGAAAACTTTGGATGGCTTATCATAAATATGAATATATGAACGCTAGGTTATATGAACAAGTAAAGAAAAGTGTAGTTTATGTATGATTATAATCCTAATAATATAATTGCGAAAGTTTGTAGACATAGATCTTTCTATATGTGTATGTATATATGTTTGTTACTCTTTCATGCAAAAACTACTGAGCCGATTACGACGAAACTTGGTATACATATACGAGTAGGTAAGTGTTCAACATAACATATGTCATATAGTCTACATTGAATCCCTAAGCAGCCACGAGATCAGAAGTTACGCGGGTGGAACACTAAAGCATAAAGTTGACCAATAGTGACTTTTTGGATATAACTTGATAAAATCTAGTAGTATACCCATTATAAATAAGTACTGAGAATCATCCCTGAGCTAAAATTTTGCTCATATCAAAACAATGGATTTGAAATAAAAACCCCTCTTTATTCAAATCTAGTACCTATTATATTTTTCAAAAAGCATAGAATTTAAATAGAAACCTTTGAGCAACTCGAATCTTGAAATCTTTGACCACATTACCGTAGCAACTATTAGAATAGATAAAACGGCAACATACAATTCTTCAAGTCGTTTTTGAAGGTAATGTAGGCATTTTAATTTAAAAGGACATTAGGCTAGCAATAAAAGAGGGGTGAGGTATAAAAGGACAGCTGTTGTATGATTACCATCGCATAGACGATGGGTGGGTCTCCCTTGCTGAGCCCTAAATATAATATCCGATCGACAACTGTACTTGAATTACCGAAAATTAGTTTAAATGTTGTGGATCAAAACATCCTCTTGAAAACAATGTAATATCGAAAGTACCTACGACATGTACTACATTAAACTACAATAGCAATTTTTTTATTATTACGATAGTATCGCTTATTCTTTTTAAAACTGTATTAAGCATTTAGCTGATAGGTAATGTGTAAAAGGACAAAAGTTGGTAAAACGAACATTTCCATGTGCTACGCGCACTTAGCATCAATTTAGAGTGAAACAAAAAGGTTACGAACTATCCAAAGTGATCAAATTTTAATACATTTCATAATTGGCACTATATAACACATGTCTAACAAATTTGATATCACATAGATCGGGAGTCAAGTAAACAATGACATCATAGCACAGGACGATCTAAGACATCTGTTTTTCAAGTGGTCAATACGAGCTAATCAAAAATCGCGCGAATCCATAAATTGCGTCAATCACAAAGCCAAGACGTTGACCAAGCAGCTTTCGTGATAAAAAATCGTATTATTATATAACAAAGGTCTAAGGGTTGTTCACCTGGGCATTACCCCAAGATTAATGTCTCGAACAATGACTCCTGCGCACATGGCCTGACATTTCTGAACCCCGTGTTTTTTACTTTTTTCCCCGACTTCCTCCCTTTCTTACAATTATTGAGCACGCGCTAAAGGTGTCCAGAGAAAGCGTTAATGAACCATTTACTTACTGCTTTTGTTGTGACGTTTTTTATTTGTTAGGAAATGTTTTGATATAGGTGCGCTTAAAAATACGATTAACTAATGGGAAATACATTTAAAAAGAATGGAAGGGTGAATGATCAATTAAATAATAACTTTAAAAAAGATTGTCAGTAACGACAAAATAAAATTTAATAAAAAAGTATTTTCCTCCATTATGAGAATATGGGTAAAGTTCATATAACAACTTCGTTCCAAACGCCTACGCATCACCTTTATTAGAATTTGCTCTATACATGTAGCCTAAAAAATAAATCGATCAAATATAACTCAATTTAAAGTATGTCATACCCAAAGCTCTGAGAGCCGGGCCCCAATGAGGTCATCGTTCGATACAAGCGCCACTGAACCAAATTGCTTCAGTTTATCACTATCGCAATTTATATGTTGAAATAGACGAAATCCGTTCTACGAATTATTTACTTATTGAATAATTACATGGTCAGCTACGTGGCCAACGGTTTGCGCATATTAGCATCTATTTTTCTATTGAACAAAATATTAGACTTGTATGATGTATCATCATGACAAGAAAAGTTGTATTGAAAATACGTTTTTTGTTGTACCAATGATTGGGTAAAAAACTAAACTAATGAGGGTTTGATTAATTTTGTGTTAGACGCACTGCCGTATTTAATATTTAGCTCGTTAGGAAGAAGGATATACGATGTACTCAATTGAAACATTCTTACACGTAATCAGACGTTCAAATGCCATACAATTTGAAGATACCAAATAAATCAGTATAATTTACCTACTTAATATAACAAATTCTCAACTCAGACGGTATCGCATTTCGTATGCGAAAATCTACAGCAGTCAACGACCGGTACTGTAATGGGAAGATAAAGAATGCAGTCCCGAAGTCGAGTTCCGTCATCGGGTAGCTAAGCAGGTGATATGCCATGTGGTATCCACGTGTCAATCGAATTTACGCGATACCGATCGCAAATTATCGAAGATTACGAATGGTTTTAGAATAGGTAGCTAAAGGTGTGAATGGAATATTGATGAATGATACTTTTTTGGTAGAATTAGATTAGTGATCGGAAAAGGTGTAGATTTAGATTTATGTGAGAGAATACCTCCCGGATTAATAGACTTTGCGAATACTAATTAAGAAATACCGCCGCCCACTCGAATTTAAAATCTTTTATTATATGTATTTTAACCTTGGTGCTTTTGTTTCTGTTTTATATACGTAAATAAAAAAGCTATGGTTGAATTGTTTTGCCTTAGTTTAATCTATAGGCGACCTAAAATAGGCGAAATACATGGCTGCATCGAAAAATTACATTAAATATTTAAAATATTTCCGATTAAAATGACTAACGTATCCCATTACATCCGCAAAATATTCCACTATCAGCGTATGTACGGATATCCCATCCCTCGAATTAATTATTTATACATTTCATTACACACTTATTACATTTCACAAGTTCTCACAATATATCTCAATGAATGAAATGGTCTACATAACTAAATTATTGAATTATTTTTCATCCTTAATCAAAATTGCAACTAGAGACATGAAACAATAGTTTCCTTTATAAGGTAAATAAGAAAGGAATTAGAAAAATACACAAACGCAAACAAAAATCAACTTCAACTCGCGAAGCCAGAAACAGTAATCATAGAACATTATTTCCTCTTTGCCGTAGCTACTAAGGAAATTTGCATTAGGATGCAGAACCAGGGCTAATCACTATATCATATTATACAAATAGAATACAATATACCGTGCAATCGGCGGGAGTGCACACGCCATCTGCGACCCCCACAATACCGCGTTGATTGTACGCAGCTGCTCGATCGATAAAAATATGGTAGCTTATAAACAATTTTGGGAATTGATGGTACTTGCTAGATCTTTGTACTAGCTAATTCGAAAAATAAATTAGTGAAATTGTTAAGAATTTTGGAAAACCAAATGGTGATACTTGCTAGGTCCTCCAGTAATCTGGATATTCGAAAAATATTGTGCTTATAAACAATTTTGGGAATTTATGATACTTGCTAGATCTTTGAACTAGCTAATTCGAAAAATAAACTAGTGAAATTAACAATTTTGGAAAATTTGAAATTTTTTATATTGCTTTCTAGGTCTTTCAGTAATCCAGCGATTCGAAAATTAAATTAATGCATTTGTGATCAATTTTGGGAAACTAATTGATGAAACAGGCCTTAACCTAACTAATATACACTAATATTATAAAGAATAGGCTCCAAAACAACTGGAATGATTTGACTAGATAATTGTTTACCATTAGTTGTATAATTGAACATAAAAATTGTAATGACTGTGTATATTGTATTGTATGATCAAATGTATACTACTTATAATTTTGCACGCCCTTTTTCGGGCAGAACATGTATGTTACTCTTATTATTGTTTGCCACCTTTAAGTACTCATGTTCAAGCAAATAAATAAATAAATAAATTGTTTTAGTAGTAGTGGCTATATTACACTATACTACGGGGGCGAAGGCGTGCAGTACAACTAGTATTTTATAAACCCCACCAAGGCGAAAGTTAAACTGGTACCTTTACTGGTAAATATAATTTTGGAAAACAATATTCACTTATGCAAATTTATACCATTCCTCATAATGATGAAATATAGAGGTAATAGTGCGTTTATAGTAATCGCAAATTGCAATAATAAATTAACAATTTTTGGGTGGGTAGAAAATTATTAGGTAAATTTTCTCATTAAAACTAGCATGCAAGGTAAATATGGCATTTTCTTGGATGACTTAGTTATGAAGAGATTGAAACGTAGAGGGAAAATTTTAAATCCTCTGTATTTATGCAGTGTTTATGTCAAGATAACAATGGCCTCGACTTCTGTTTCCTTTTATTATCGAACTATTCATATTACCCTAGTAATTACTAGTGTTACTGAGAAATGCTCTGTATAAGTACCCCAGTACATATTGCTGCCAACTATCGAACCTTGTTTAAAATCCGTTCTCATTTTCTTACAAATCACTACAATTTTACAAATCTAGAATCTAAAAATACAATTTCAAATACTTAGAATTGTTACGTAAACCTTCAATAGAACAAATACTACAAAAGTAAGCACTATGAATATTCCGTCTGAAGTAAAAACCTAATGAAAAGCATGACCCATCGCTCAATGTACTCGTAAAACTTTGAACAAAAAGGCTAAAACAAGAAAACTTAGCTAATTTTAAAATGACTACAAATACATTCCAAGATCGATCTCCATGTTTATACAGAAAATTCTCAAAACAGCTGTTTGAAGTTTCAGCGTGCCAAAATAAAAATCTACAACAAACGCAACTGGCCTATTGAAAGGGCAATGCACTTTATACACATAATAATGCATTTTGAGATCTTTTGAAATCTTTCCCCTAAATTATGTTTTTGTACTATAAAAGCAGGTTTTGGACAAAGGATGCATGCTAATGGTAGGAACATTTGGGTTTTCTTTAATGTTTAATATCAATTTCACACTCTTGTAGATTTGGAAAAACATTGTATTGGTGCAATTTCACAGTACATAAATTTTAATGAACTATATCAGAATGAATAGTCTTACTTTTGACGTGTTTTTATAATGAAATACTTTAACTAGTAATTAATCTTACCTTCAAATCTGTATTGTAGGATCTTATATCCTCAGGAGTCTTCCTGAGATTTCAGATTTCAGATTTACAGTCAGACGACTGTATGAGGAAATACTGACCGATTTGACTTCAAAAGTCAACAATGCAATCATTGAGGTAAGATTATGTATCTCAAAGGTGGGACATGTTTAAAAATTCAAATCGCACCTATTGAAAACTTTTATACAAACTGTCTACACAAATTCAATTGCCCAAGCATCGATACACACAATACGCAAAACAATTAATTGTCAATCATGCTTATCTTGGGGTCAATACACCATGGGAACGAGTCCATCCCATCTGCATGTACCATGCACCATGCCTTTTGTCCAAGATGCAAGCCCCTTCTTGGGAACCTCAACATTAGTAAGTAATTTGAGCCCCATTTTAAATAAATACAGGTGATATGCACCCTTTCAGTGATATAAATTACAATTAGTGTTTTGGTTACATCCACTTTTGTTACGTAGTACAAATATATTGCTTGATTCCTAACAAGAGCTTCATTTGATAATATTTAGCAACGTGAATTAAGTCCATAGTATGTAAAATACCCCTTAAGCTAATCTAAACGAAACGATTACAATATAAAATATTAGCATCTTTTAAAATAAGTCTCCTTCGTTATATTGGAACTGATTATTATTAGGACTTTGAACAATTTAAACTCAATTTTATTACTATTGGCGATTATAGTATGTATTTAAAATTAATAGTATTACGGTATCACAAATCCATTCAACTATCAAACACACCCTTATTCTTTTATTAAAACGATGTTTAAAAGGCAAAACTTCAACACGGTTTTAATTAATATTCCATGCTTACATAACAATATGGGTCAGTATGGATCCCAGATGACCCGTTTCCCACCTATCTCCTCAACCATAAAACGATGTGCAATATGCTCGACACGCTTGTAAGCACCTAAACGATTTTAATTTACAATACATTAAATTAATTGGAATATTCATAAGCTTGTAATTGAGTTATTTTGTTACCCATGCTTGTTCACTGCGTAAATCTTGGGGTGTGATTTAAGATTTACATATTTGTTTAACAAATTAAATCGGTACGTTTAACATTTTTCCACAGCAATTACAAGCTTAAGGGAAAAAGATTATGGATATTTTTAAAGAGGTTAAGGCCGATAAAGGATAAACAAAATTTAACTTTATTAATTGCTGTAGTTGTATAAGTTTGAACTTATCCTACAATTCCTAATTACCGAAGACAACAGGTGTTTAACTCCTTTGACACTTAAAGGTAATTATTTTTTAAATTATTCCAATCGTGTAATTATCGCTGCTCAAGTTTTAAAAGGAAATAGACATATAAAGCCCACATTTAAGATAGCAAGACACGTATATGTAAAACAGTAAAAAAATCTATATAGGGGTTCCCTTTCGCCTTTAAACGGCATAAACTACCCGCATCGTCTTAGAAAAGGTGTTTTACGTAGTCATTTACATTTTACTATCGGTAATGCGGTTTGGTTGTACTTGCGATATATTAATCATGGAAATATTTTTATTTCGGATAATTGCGTAAAGTTTTATTCCGGATTTATGTATTCGGTACCAATAAAATTCAAATGCCAACTAGATTTGAGCATGTTTTAGAATTAGATAATAGAATGGTGGCGTCTTTCTTTTCTCTTCAATCATCTTGATATAGCATTATATTCTTTAATTCCTTCCGTTTAAAGTTGAATATTATAATATTCCACCAAAACTCTTGAGCAGTATCGAAGGTGATATTTTAAACTAGACACGTTGCTTTAAGAAATTTGTTACAGTATCCCTAAGATCTTAGCAAAAACATTTCCGACCCTCTATTCGTTTCAAAGATCAATATTTCATAAAAAAATATTGAACTCTGACACATGTGAGCAGCCCATGTTTCGTATTCATACCTTTGCCAATCGCACAAGAAAAAATAGCTACCCCAATTTCTTGAAGTTTATTGTAAGTGTTACTTCTCCGAAACAGCTGGCCTTGGGCTTTGAAAAGATACCCACGTGGCAAGATTGGGACATTTTTTATACCTTTTGTGTACTCGATCAGATTAATGTTTGTAACATCGAAATTGTTATATTAAGGACCGATGTTCTTGGGTTGACATCGTAAATCGTAAAGAAGCTTCGTTTCTTTGTAAATTTTCAACCCATTGTTCTGTAAGGTGAAATGTATCTTGGTCTTTTTGACAATAAATTGGTCGTGTGTATGAAGTATATTAGATTAAGTTAAACCTAAAATTTCTCCTAAAATGGTCCTCACCAGCCGTGAGCCAACCAATTTTTATTTATTGATTCAACAATAAGTGAGACATTCTAAACATCGGATAACAATATTAGAGTGAGTAAAACCGTGAACAATATAATCAATTTTTATTTAGGTAAAAATGTCTTAGTCAGTAGATTGCTTAAGCCAAACTTCTATGTTTGTTATTGTGTACACTTCATCCCTTACAATAGGCAACCTTTCTTCACCATCAAAGACAATAAAAATATGAATAAACACCACTATGTTATTATTGCATTTCTATGCAGTTGCATCGTGTGAACGTTTCGTCCTACAGTCACCCCAATTACATCAGCATTCATAGAATTGTTGTATTAGACACAACTAGTGTTGTACTTACATCGATATTATAGTATTAACAGGATTAACTGTTAGTTGCTGGCCATACTTTATAAACAGTCGACCAGCTAAACAAAAACAATACCCAAATCTCTAATATATATATATATATATTTTCGAGTTCAGGCAGTTTAGTAGAGATAAATATATTATAAGAAACAAAGAAATAATAAATGAACTCTTGAAATTTAATGTATAACATTAGGTCGTTATACATTAAATTTCAAAAACCTGGATTTGTTTAAATTTAACTGCATATAATATAAATCTGAGTTAATAAGAATAGTATTCGACCATATTTAATAGTGTAATGGTTAGAATTACCTATCTGACATCTCCATATCTTATCAAATAGGTCTTGACATATGGCCTCTTTAATTAAAAAGTTCTCAGAATATTTCAGCATCATTCTTCTCTATCTATCTATTGATTATTGTAATTATATCAAACTATCCTAACTATTTAACTTAAACTCTATCTACAATGTTATCAATATCAATTCTCTTAGTAAAAGTGGAAAAAAAAAAAGTGGAATTCAGTGTTTTCATTTAATCAACCCGAGTAGCGATTCTATCAAGACCTAACAATAGAAAGTGTAAAGCATTTCTATCGATATAATTATATCTATAAAATTCTATCGATAAAGGCCATCCCTGGCTCACACCTTGTGTGCCATCTGCAGTCGTGAAGTAATTACGTACCTTTGGGGGTGCCACCCTCGGTCAACGTTCTTACCCCTAGGGAAGCTCGGTCAATGCCTGCATGTTCTCACATGAAATACATATTTTATGGGAATGTACACGCGATGGAACAGGTAATGAAGCGTTAATTAAAATATCTGAATCAAGCACTCCAAATGACTGTGACATTTTTGCTGAGACGATTGTAATACGAAAATTTTAATAGCCCGATTTTATCAAGCTCTAAAATGTATGTTATATACGTTTAGTTATAATAAAAGTTACACGAAAGACTGTAAGTATAGGCGGAAACTAGCTTTCGACTTCTAGCTATTAAAGAACATTTTGTGGTCATAGTAGAAGGACAAATACATACTTCTAAGAATATACAGATTTTATCAATAGCCTTATCACAGAACGTTATTGGGTACATTCTAGTTACCCACTCGTTAAGTTTTATTAATGCGAACTTTTAAAAAAATCGATCGTCCTTGCTTATTAACCATTTGATATATGATTGTATGCTAAGTTTATCAGAGACTTGCCAGCGCTGAATATTTAAAGCTTTCAAATTGACCGAATTCATAGATAAATTTTCAAGATTTCAATAACTTCGATGGGGTAACAAGACGGTGGATACAATGGCCAAATCATTACTTGTTAATTCATATAAAAAATATTTAATCCGCTATCAATCTCAGTCCGATCATCGCTATTTAAAGACATAACCTATCACATTTTTTCGGGGTTTTCCACAACACCATTAATCTATGTGAAATGATTATAATGGAGCCATCATTTTGGCAACTCGAATCTTTACAATTTATGGTGTTTAAGAAACGTGAGACAAATTTAAAACTTGTTTTTATGACCGGAAATGTTAAAAGCCATACAAGGTGCCTTATCTAAAATGTAATACGGATCTCTAGTATGACTTCATACGAAACATTATAAATTATATTTCGTTCGTGACATTTTTTAATGAAATAATTTATGGCAGATATTTCAGCAGTAGATTTTGCCGATTAATCTTAGGGGGATTTTATTTTGGTAGTATTAAAATAACAACACGTACATTTGTATCTTTACTAAAGGATATAAGCGAAAGCTTCGACGATCACATTGAGTCATCTTCTCATAGAAGTTGCAAGTTTATGATAAAATTATTAAGTAAAATTTCATAATGCTGGTCTGATGATGAGAGCTCGAAGAATTTACAACATAGACATATGTCATATTTTACTAATGTTTTAAGACATTATAAGGAAAAAAGCGATTTCCAAAGAAAATTTCTAAGGCATTTATTCCCCTGAGTTCATCCATACTTATACCATATTAGATCTTACATTTGCGATTTTTTGTGCCCATCTGGAAAGGTTATATTTGTTACCAGGTAAGTACGTGAGACCTTGGTGTTTCAAGGTTTCGGCAAGCACGCAGGATAATCCAGAGTTGAAGGTCAAATTTTTCTTAAACTTATTGAATGAGATACGCAAATTGCGTACAATTTCTGGCCGAGAAGCGTAGCGATACCTTTGTATGGTTTTAAAAGTTTTATATGTTCTTCGATTTTTAATTACGATCATGTTTTCATTAAGATCTCATGTAGTTAGGTCTACCTACATAG
>LQNK01000256.1:213413-236936 GCA_001586405.1 Phoebis sennae | reverse complement strand
TGCGTATGGAAGTTGTGTCACTTTTACTACAGCAGTACGGCGTTAATAAACTATGTTCCCTAAATGCCAAAAGTACCAAATTTTTCGTCGCTTCTACATTTATTTATGTTTTTTAATAAGTATTTAACATGTTGACAAAGTTTCAAGTCCCTATTGCTTTCCAAACAAAAGTTACATCAATTTTAATCGTGGTACAGTCGCGCACGGAAGTTTTGCATTTTGCCAGCTAGTTTTGTCAGCTAGATTCAGCCACGTTACAGAATCGAGAATAAAAAAACGCCTTCAAATAATCGAACTTTTTCAAATCTTCATTTATCGAATAGTATTCTGATCCAGTTGCTGGTAAATGAAAATCTAGACAAAGGTCACAACTCACATGTCATATTTCATGAAACGAAGATTTAATCAAGCCTTATAATTGGATTGTTTAAACAATTACTAAAGAGAGATTCTGATAATACTTTCAGGACGAGCTGCAATATTTAATTTATTTGTATAGCATGCATTTTGCGATATAATTAATGCAATGCAAACATGATCGCAAAGTATGTTCTGTGAAAGAGTTAAGCACTCCGGAAGTTTATGCGATTAGAGTATAGTACGTTATTGTTTTATGTAGGCGTTATATAACAATAGTGAATTATTCAGAGTTAGATGGATTAGTGCTTGTATCTTTGTATGTAAATATAAAAAAAATTTGTACAACGCGAGGTCCAGCTCGGGGCGAGCCACTAGCTTTTAGCTACCATTAGCTTCCACTCCACTTACTTTATATTCCCTATTTTATTCAATAATGCATAGATAAACACTCGGATAGATATTTATAGTTTTTAACCGTAAAAGTCCAATACTTCAAAATACAAAGAAATATACCTACAAATTAATCTGTAAATAAACATTACATTAGCATTAAATTATATACGTTTATTCTGCCAATCTAATAATTATCCGAGTATCTAAATTGATTTGAGTGTTACAAGTGTGAATTTTCTAATTAAATATTTAGTTTGTAATTGAAGCCTCGTGCGGAAACAACTCGACGAAATTTCATTATCTACGATAGGTTTGTTTCCACTGATGACTTTTTGACCCTTTCCATAAAACTTAAACCAAAAATTAATAGTTTAAAATCTTTTTAAATTCAATACTACACGTATTTAAGTTATAAAGACTATATAGTGATTAAGGACTACGTAATCTTGGCGTGTTAAAACTTAAAGCTGTATATTTTATTGTGGTAAATGAGGGTAGTTCACACGAGCGCATGTGAAACTGAGAGGTGCGGCCACTACTTAATTAATGTAAAACGCCTGAACAAAACCTTGGAGAGTATACCACTCGATTAATTCGTAAAATAAAAACGCCAAAATGTATAACATAGGTCCTTATCGCTTGTTGAAAATCCCTGTAAATACGCGAAAGGAATTGCTATATTTAAGAGTGCACGAAACAAGGAAAAAGAAGAATTTAAACTACACGTGGTTGACAGACTAAATTAGGGGTTAGTAGGTACTTCGTAGGAACTAGTATACGTAAATTATTTTAATAATACATTTATTATAGGAATTAAACATGATGAGGGGTATTTTGTACGAAACATGCTTATTGAATACTTAAGCTATATATTAATAAAATATCATATTGGTCAAATATAGTTAAATCATTTACATAAGAATGCTTTAATGTTTTAGAACTATTTCGGTATTGCATACAAATAATTACAAGTATTGTATAACAAGCGTGGTAAAATCTTTCGATACGAATCTGCAATGTCAAACGAAATGAAAATCAGACTTACTTTCTACGCCGGACGGCATTATTGCTCTCCGACGGCAAGGTGTAGGATTCTCCAAAAATCCGATATTGTAAATCATCTTCCTCAATACTTTGATATTGCATCGCTTAAACACTAATTAAGATGCGTGCGACGAAATAAACCACCCTTATCATTACTTAAACTCCGTACCATCATTACAAAACACAAATAAGTTTACACGCGGACGTATTCATTTTTATTCTAACCTAGTTATAAATTTTCGCGCCAATTTGGCGAATAGACAATTTTTATTTTTTTTTACGCGACGGGAGACGGCCGTAGCGCACGCGGAGCCGGTCTGACTGATGAACAAGCGACTGGAAGTGGAAACTGGCAAGTTGTGCCCTCGCCCCGTCCCTTTCTTCCCTTGTCGCGTACAATGGGCACGAGAATCGAGATTCCTAAGTTATTTTTCATTCATTTGAATATTTACGATGATTTCTTGAATTTGACCTACACAGTGGTAGATTTATTACTCGCTTCTTTCGCTTAAAATATGCCATTACAATATACTCATACATGATTACAAACGATGTAAAACATTTAAATATTGCTTTTCAATTGCAATGCAAGCAGTTGTTTTTATTTACTCATATGGAAATGCGGTAAAATATTTTTAAAGGATTTAAATAATTAATAATTTTCTTCCATCATTGAAGTTGAGAAAGTAATTTTTATCTATAAATTAAAAAAATAAGAAGGTACTTACGGTTCTGTTTTAACGACATATTGTTCTTCTTTTTCAGTGTTTAATTTCGCCTTCAGTACCTGCAGACGCTCGATTTGAAACTGCAGGTATGATTTGGTGCCTTTTTCTTCCATGCTATAATAAAATATTATAAGAACAAATTAAAACTCGGGCTCATAATAAATATTATATTTTAGTTAAATGATTAAATATTTTTTTATTGTTAGTAATGTCACATAAAAGTAAATAGACTTTAATAGAAATAAATTTACAGTCCAAAAAATATTATACACACAAAAAGTGTAGAAAATGGACAAGAATTTAAAGATGTGGGCAGATTATTGGAGGGAAGCGAAAAGAGAGACAATGAGATGCTGTGCTAAAAGAATCAAAATCTAATCTATAAAAAACGCAACCTACAAAAACCCATAAATCTGTCAAAAATACTTGAAAACCCATTTCCTTTACTAAAATAAACAATACGCCGGGATTTAATAACCTCCTCGTTTTTGAAGTCGGTTAGAAATATAAAATTATCTAGAACATAATGCAGATTTTTTGATATTCTGTATGACAATTTTGTAAATAGAAAAATATAACACAATACACTCATTCTTTTTCTATGTCAAAAATGAAACCTTTACCTCCGTTTTTGCACGGATAACTTAAATGAGATTTTATGATCGCATCATTGTATGATATAACTATATAGCTATTAAGTGATATGTAATATATAATTACTTTACGTATAAATAGAACCTTACAATGCGCATTCAAACACGCGCTTCAATAATATTTTATTATTTTTATTACATTTAAATGGTATATATTTTTTTAAAAATATATGCCATTATGAAACAATATGCGAATTTTCTTATATATGTTTTATTATCGATACTCAGTACATCGAGGAAACTCGGTAGTTAAGTTATCAATAGTTTACTATCGTCGAGTGACATAAGGTCGATAATAAGTAATCGGATAATGGGCTTGAGTATAAATATTTCAATAAATAAGTATAGAAATTCATATTGCATTCCTATTGGAATCTTGAATATGCACTGAACGATGTTATAACCTCACATTCTCGGATACTTTCATGTTTATTTACGGACGTTGAATGTTCCGATCATGGTATCGAAACTAACAATATTATTTGAACTTTAACATAAATCGTCAATAAATGTAGTTAAGCAAATGATTAAAACTAAATATGCATCTTATATTACTCGACGCAATAGAAATTGCATAATCGTATATATGGCATTGAACTTATTTTATGATGTTCGTATCAGTACGACTACGAGTAAAATAGAAATAAGAAACTCAGAAAATAACAAACGCAAACTGTTGTATTTTTATACCCACAAATGTCAATAGAAAAACATTTCAAAATAATAGGCCGTTAAAATATTAAATTTGAAGATGGAACTCGAAAGACGTTACACGGAATCCATGGTTTGAGAAAACCCGGCCAAAATGAAGGCTATTTACTTGAAATTGTTTTATTGTATATGTATTTTGAATTAAATAGCGCAAAGGACATCTATTTAAGTGAACAAACAAACGTAGAAATCTGATTGAAAGTACATTTTGTGGTTATATGATGACGACACTATCGATCGCACGATTCATTCACATACCTTGATTTAGCATTTTTCTCCATATAATCTGCTTATTTTTAGAAATGTTAGCAAACAAAGGTATAAAATAATTTATAAAACGATATATATTTGTGTTATTGAAACTAAATATTAATATATTCACAGGAAAATAGAAAAATAAATAAAATTACGAGAAAATAACCACTGTACGTTAATATTCGTTACAATCAAACCAGGACATCATCTATCTCTATCAACCCATATAAACATTGCAAGAAGAAAAGAGACAGCGATAAAATACCGTAAATAAACTTATCAGTATTCTCATTTCATCAACCGCCATCTTTGAAGGAAGTCTGTAATATTCTCTATGGGAAAATTGTTGCCATTTAACCAAAATAATACATTTTCGTCTGTCATTTAATGCTGTGTACACAAATCCAAAACAGGCTAATTTAAAATCTATTAATATATTATACTCCTTACTCTCTTACACTCCTGTAAAACGAGTTCATGCAAATTATAGTTTTATATATGTATAATTAATCCAAATTAAATTGTCTGCACGGTTTTATTAATTATTTGATTTTTTTTTATAAATTAAGGTTCTAAGTCTAAAGATAGTACCTTAAGCTAATTACAATCTAGCCTACAAAACTAATAAGTAATTATTTGATAAAAATATTAGATCTGTGTACTATTCATAATTTATCGTGATTTTTCTTTTATTATATCACTGCATTACATAAAAACTACCATTGTCTTCATTTGAAACATTTTGTTCAAATAGTTAAGCATAGTTAGTTTGTTTTAATGCTTTAGCATCTTATGTAGCGGATGTTACCTTGTGTGTTGTGGTTACGAGTTTGGACAGTATTGAAATATTGTTCAAGTGATTTTTTTTCAAAATTTGCCAATATAGACTTTTTAGTATTTTTGAATTATTAATTATTTAATTGTATTGCATTTTAGTCGATAAATATAACATAATTAATTTGAATAGAAGTTTGTTCTTTGTATATTTATTATACAGCCTGGGTAAAAAAGTGAAATAAAAACTTGAATAAATTTTCATCAGGTCAAATATTTTAATAATTATTTTATTTTTTTTACGTGTAATCATCTATCAGGTGATTAGACCATAGCTGAAAATCAGCGTGGCAATTTATAAAAAATTATCCGTATTATGCTGAGTGCATGATCTTTCATCATAATATTGTGTATTTAAAACTTTATAATCATAGACAATATTAGTTTTTTAATTTGAACGTCAAGTGTCAGAAAAGTCAAATTTGAATGAAAAACCGCGAAAACAAAGTTGATCTTTGTTGGTGATGATAAAACAAATAATTGCTCAAATTATAACAATTTACCTTTAGAAACTGTATTATTTATATAAAATAAAAATGAAGTTCCGTGCTATTATGATTGATACCGGACCCATGCGAGAATTTACAAGTAAATAATGTTACATTTCTTTTGTTGACTGTTTTTTGTCTTGAATGTTAAATTACTCTAAAGAACTCATGTTAATAGTTAATATAACCAAAATATTATTCAATGTCTTCCAGATATTGTATCCACCATTTCAAAACTATCAAAAGAATGTATTTTAAGGCTATCTGCAGACCAGATGTTTTTTATAGTTAGTGAGGATAACAGTGGCCCAGCACCGCCAATGCTATGGTGTGAAATACCTCAAGCAATGTTCTTCTCGGAGTACCAGATAGTTGGTGTTGATGAAGAATATAAGGATATTTATTTAGGGGTTGTTTCAGGTATGAAGTTGTAAGTTAATGTTCAGTATAAATAAAGTGATTGAAAAAGGTAACCATTTGAACAAACAAAATATTTTGCTTTGTTTTCTTAAACATTATAATTAAAAAATATACCATTTAACTAGATTTACATTACCTATTTAGGTTAGTTAAGAATGTATAGATTGAGCTATCCCGAGGGAGACAATACTGTAATCAAATTGATTCAATTTGACCAGTCTTGTATCAGCATAATATTAAAGCATGCCCTTATTTAAGTAGTACTTAATAATATCTATAGAGTGGTGTATAAATTTTCTGTATTTTTCTAAGTCCCGATCCCATAGCACCCCTATTTCCTATACTCTGACCGGAGTTTTTATACTCTGTAGTGTGGAGAAAATGTCAGCAATTCAAGACATACTAAGTGTGTGAAGCTATTCAATGCATTCACATTTTGCTAATACAAATAGAAATACTATTATACTAAGTATCTTTTGTACTGGGATGGTATATACTATCTTTTGTATCAAATACCATATGACTTTTTTGTATGATTTAATAAAAACATATTATCAAGCCATAATCATACATTTATTATTTTAAAATCTAAGATCATTTATAAGTTTTTAAAGTGACTACTGTGTTTGAAAAGTTTTATAAAAGATCAAATTGTAACATCTTTTGGATCAATGGTTCTTTTTCATTTCAGCAAATTTATCCCGATCATTGATTACATTGAAGTCTGCAAAATGCCTAAAGATGAAATTAACAAAAAAGCAATGCCCATGTCTTACTTTAGAAATTGAAATGGTAAGTAGGTAATTGTTTTAAAAGATACATTTTGATTTTCTGAATTGTATATAGGAAAATAAATTAACAAAATTGTTTTAATTTTCATACAAATAAAAATATTAATTTTATTGTATTATCATCTTCAGCCATCGTCAACCTCCCAGGAAACAAGGCAAGTGACTCATGATATACCTGTGATTGTTATTCCGAGGAAGTTATGGAGTGAATTCCATGAGCCCAGGATTCCACAGCCTGATGTATGATTATTATATTTTCTTTATACACTGTGTTAATTGTAAATAATAATGGAAAAGACACTTTTTCTCTTTCCATTGTATAAGGCTCAATCATACTATTGTTTTAATGAGCGAACAGGTGATTTTATATTCATTAGCTGAAAACACACAACATATAATAACCAAGTATACTGTTATCTTTAGCTGTAAAATATTATTTGCTTAAGATATTTTTTTCTTGATTGTGTTAATGAGCCAACAGGCTATTTATATTGAGAAGCTGAAAAGTCACAACCTATAATAACCTTTTCTTGTATATGTATATATTTTTAAATGTCTTTAATTATAAGTCAATTATGACAGACAGAAAATATATTTTTTTTATTATATAATCTGAAATTATTTAGATATCAATAGAACTACCAGCTTTAAAGCAACTACGTACAACAATAGATCGCATGAAAACGATGTCTCCAGAGGTTGTAATACGAGCTTCAGCTGAGGGTAGATTAACATTGCAGATCAAAACTGGAACGGCTAAAGTATCCACCAGGTTTAAGGATTTGAGGGTAGATGCTTTTGAAGGTAATATTATTTTGTATCTATAACATGTGTAGTTTTAAATTCCCAAAAATCGTATTTACTTTACTATAATATTATATACAAGAATTTATATAAAGCCTTCAACAAAATTTTGTAACATTGAGGGAAGCAAATTACCTGTAGCAATATATTTATTACTAGCTTCTATACCCCTATGCTTACTTTAATATAGGATCAATAAAAAAGTAGCCACTTAATCCAGCTAAAGACCATATTATAAGAAATTTCATTAAAATCTGTTCAGTAGTTGTGAGACACACAAACATCTAAACATCCAAAATTTTACGTTTATGATACTAGATTCTTTGCTAGGTATTCGGATATCCGTGTACAAAATTTTATCAAAATCCATTCATTAGTTCCAGCGTGACTGATACACAAGCATTTCCACATTTATAATAATAGTGGGATTTGATCATCTGTGTACAATTTATGCATCCCAACACTTGTATTAATATTTCTATAAAATAATATTAATTTTGTTTAATTTCAGGGCCCATAGATCATTCAGACTCAGAAACAGAGAGTCAAACAAATGAAGATATATCCCGAGTATGCTATTGTAGGGTTGACACTAAAAAGTTTTCCATGTTCTTAAGCGCAGATCAAATATCACATAATAGGACTATCTGTAGTATTGTGCATAAGAAACTAGTGATTTTGTGTTTACAGACTGAAGAAAATGTTAAGTTGCAGTGTTTTATTACTGGTATTGTGTATTGAGGTTAAGTGTGAAAATATTTCAGTGAATGTGTAAATATTAAAAGCCTATTAATAATGTAATTGCTTTGTTTTTCATTTCGATGATTATATGCTGGGCCTCGGGATTTTACTTGGGTCGTAAAATGTTATATCTAATAAATTAATACTATGAATATGCACCCTTAAGAATTTTTTAAATCATTCAATTGTATAGTTTAGAAGATTCGCATGTTTAAACAAACTCTTTGTTGTAATATTAGTATAAATTGTATTTTTTGCTTTATTCCTCTCCCGTCCTGTTGTACTCCTGTCCCAAGATAGGAGGTGGCTTCCTACCATTGTCACCTTATCCCCCCCTTCAAGCCGGCGCGCCATCAGCGACACTTTGCTGTTGTAGATGTTCATGGGCAGCGGTCAGTCACTTAACATCAGGTGAACCGCATGCTGCGCTCGCCTTCCATACAATAAAAATAGTCTGTGTGGATGCTACATATGTTATATGATTAAGACATTTTCTATACTTGTCTTAAAACTGGGACACAATAAAACACAATACCACAGTATCATTATTTATTAATAGACTGGAACAAAAAATGTAACAAATACTTTTTCAATTTAAATTACTGTTGACGAAACTTCTTTCTCCACAATCCAAATATCTAGCTATAAGTAAGCTGGAATGATCGTTCATTATCTCGTCTCAAAGTATCGTGGGTGGCTTTAAGATGATCCAATTTAGTTGATATCTGCGCTATGGAGTTATCTATCCATTGCATTGAAGACATATGCGCGTTGAGAATACGCCCGATTTGTACGATCTGAAAAAAGATGTTATTACAGATTTTATGACCTTATTGAATTATTAGCTGAGCTCCGTAGTTTTACCCGCGTACGAGGTGTGTTCAAAAAGTATCGCGAATTTTGAATTTCTCGGGTTACGTACATTCAAAATTCAATTTATTTGTGGCGTTATGTAGGTACACATGTCTTTCAATTATGCCGAAAAGTTCAGCCACTTTGAACGTTCAGTTAATTGTGGACAGCTGATTTGCTTGCTCGCGTTTGTGTCCAGTAGTTTCAGAGCCTATTCAATAGGTTATTTGACTCTTTTTTATTTGGTTATTTGGGTAAATATATATGTATATTTATATTTTTTTGACTCCTAAATACCCGAAAAAATGCAATTTAAAATTTACGAATTTCTGAAGGAGTGAAAACTAGCTGGCCATGTTACTATGCACTTGATTGAAAACAAACATTTGACAAGCAAAGTATGAACAACTTCTATTTTTATTTTGTGTTCCAAGAAATTGCTCTTTCTTTCTTTCTTTACATAAATGTACTATAAATGAGCAAAATATAATAACTTACAGGGTCATTACTGTCTTGACTTCTGTTCGTCTCGTTCAAGTGTTCTATAACTTCTTTGAGGTCTTCTGACATCTGTCTCAGTTGACTGTCCAAGTTCTCAGCAAGAGAATACCTAAAATTAAATAAATTGTTATAGAATGTGGTAGTATAATACCGATACCCCTAAACACTAGTTTAAAATATGTCAGTTTATAGATTTAGCTTAACTATACAATATTTTTCATAATGTTAAAACTAAATAAATAAATCTGTCCCAACAGATACACTTATGAATCAAACAACCATTAATAGAATTTATAGTTAGTATATTTTTGATTATTATTATATGGGTATGTGTGGTATCATATAAAAGATCTTGAATTATACATAAGAATGCGAGCCTAGCTCAGATCAGGCCCCTTGTTTTAGCTATTCTCTTTTCTAAAATTTTCATAAAATCTACAATTACTGATGCCTTTAAATTATTATATTTACTTACATATGTTCTCTCTCCGGATCTCTCACTCTGTCTCCGTCTCCCAGCTGTTTCTCGAGCGGTGCCAGTAATTCCTCTAGTTCATTTTGCTGGCCGAGAACAAAGTCCAACTCATGTTCTAAACTTTGCTGTTCACTTTTCACAGTTTCTACAGCTTCATTTAGTTCTACAATCTGAAATATCATAATTTAATTGAAATTATAGTCAAAAAGGTAACATAATTGTAAATCTTTAAAATATGTAATAAAAAATTTCTAAATGAAATGGTGCTAAAAATATCATAAGAAATGACTGATAATGACATGATGATATTTTTTATGATCTCAACTTTAAATGATCTTTGTTAGGTATTATTACACTATAGTTAGTAATCATACATTTTCTACCCAAAAGTATAAGAGTAGCTATTTCTACATGAACAAATTTTTATTCATCTATTTTTTTTTCTTGTGACATCATACAATAAGTCTTTAAGACTATAAGCAGATGTGTTGTATTAGTATTTATCTATCTATAGATTTTTTTATCAAACCCACATCTTGGCTTAAATGAAAATATTTAAACATACTGAAATAAATACATTTCAATATTTTTTTGTTTATACTGTGATAGACAAAACTTCATACTAGTCCCAATTTGAATTATTTAAAGGGGAAAATATATAAGTTTACCTTTTCACCATTAGCAATAAGCAATCTATCCCAAGCGTTGATCTGCGTGGCCTGATTGATGAATGTTTTTTCTTGTTCTTCCAACTCTAGCGTCCATTTGTTGATGCTCTCTTCTAGTTGAGAGAATGTTATTGAAGAAATTACTTGTGGTGGGGCTGCGGCTACTGTACTGAAATAAAAATTAAAAGTTGTTTATTTTCTCACACTTAATAGGACATACATAGTAATATTATGACTCCTTGTCAAAAATTAAATGTGAAACTGGTGTTTAAAATAGGCAATTAAATATATGTTCTATAGGACACCAGGCCCCTACTCAACACAACAAGAGACTGAAACAAGTAGTGAATATTTATGAGAAAAATAAATGAATTAAAAGTAATAAAAATAGAAGTTATGCAAGCAAGCAAGCAAATTGTTAAATTTATTTTACCAGTTGGCTAAAATTTACAAAATTACATATTATACATTTTATGATAATTTTCAAGGTGACCTCGATAAAAAACACAAGTATCAATTTAGAAATTATTTTTGTATTAAAGTAAATTTCTTTACACATTTACTTCACATTTTTTTCTTATGTCTACTGTTTCGTAGTTTTCAGGTATAAGATCAAGTTTTAATAATTTACATGTTAGTTCTTAACTCTTTTAAAAGTCATATCTTAACCTACTGGTATTATGTTGTGATACTTACGTAGTTGTAGTAGTAGTAGTAGTGAGTGAAGGCATAGTAGAAGCTGTGGATTTGCCCAAAGCTGTTATACCTGATGGTGTTGTGGTCGCTGCAATACAAAATATAAACTTTCTTTATTTATTATTTTATAAAAATTAAAATATGTATTTAAATTATCACTACATAGTATAAACAAAGATGCTTTCTCTGTCCCTGTGTCCCTTTGTGTTCTGAAATTTTTAAAACAAGGGATTGTTGTGATGCATTATTTTTAATAGTTGTGATGTCATTAATTAACAATTTTTTCCGCTTACATTGCAAACGCAGGCTGAATCCTACGAGATTTATCAAAATAATGTACTAATTTTTATATACAACATTCACAGTTTTCCTGAAATGCATGAGCATTGCACCCGTGCGAAGCCAGGGCAGGTCGCTAGTAGTGTAAAATATGTTTATTTTATGATAGTATTTGTTTTTGTTAATGTTATACAATTAATTTAGAAAATATTATGCCAAATAGATCAACATGATTTATTTATTTACATTATTTTGGCATATAATCATATATGTCAAATGCTCACAGATTAAATACACAAACTAAGGAAGAATGTATTCATAAGTTTTATTACTCATGTCTATTATTTTTTATTGGTAAGTTGTAGTTATTTATAGACGACTACGACAACCAAGAGCTCTACAAACAATTTTGCAAGTATATTATAATTTAATAAATTTTTCATAGCTTTAATATCTTTCGATTTATCTAAACAAAAGTATACTTATATAATTTAAAATAATCTTTTAAAAGTATACTAATAACAATATAAAAATAGATACTTACACACAGAAGTAGCTGCAGAGCTAGTTTTAGCAAAGCTCAATCCAGTAGTCGCCGTACTAAAACCTAAGCTAGGCGCACTAGTACCCAAGTTTAGTCCTGAAGAAGTACTAGTGCCTAGGTTAAGTCCAGTCGACGTTGTAGTGCCCAAATTAAGTCCCGTGGACGT
Source organism: Phoebis sennae (assembly GCA_001586405.1). NCBI lineage: Eukaryota > Metazoa > Arthropoda > Insecta > Lepidoptera > Pieridae > Phoebis > Phoebis sennae. The sequence goes on along the minus strand of LQNK01000256.1, from coordinate 224,533 downwards.
TGTAGTTCCCAAGTTAAGTCCCGTAGACGTCGTTGTTCCTAAGTTTAATCCGGTCGAAGTTGTAGTGCCTAAGTTGAGTCCCGTAGAAGTCCCAAGTCCAGTCGACGTTCCTAAGTTAAGTCCTGGAGCGCTAGTACCCAAGTTAAGTCCGGTAGATGTTGTAGTACCCAAGTTAAGTCCCGTGGACGTATTTGTGCCCAAGTTAAGTCCTGTGGACGTATTTGTGCCCAAGGTAAGTCCCGTGGACGTGTTAGTGCCCAAGTTAAGTCCTGAGCCTTGGCTTGATGCTGGAGCGCCCAAAGTGACACCAGATGAAGTACCACCAAAGTTTATATTAGGGGCCGCAGCACCAATAGTTGTACCCAAACTTGGAGTTGTACCCAAAGCCGATGAAGTTGTTGTACCCAAATTGATACCAGTAGCTTGAAAGCCTGAAGCTTGACTGGTAAAACCACTAGCCGCAGAGAAACCAGTCGCTTGTGTGGTTTTAGTACCGAAAGCGGGAGTTTGAGCTTGGGATGTGAAACCGAAACCGGTTTGCGAAGTTTGTGGTTGCGTCAAACCAAAACCGGTTTGGTTTTGTGTGGTTTGGGCTTGTGGGGCTTGTTGGGTCAAACCAAAACTGGGCTGACTTTGAGTGGTTGCGGGTTTTCCGAAACCAAATGATAGGTTTGGTTGTGAACTTGGCTGACTGGTTGTACCAAAGGCTGGAGCTGAAATAAGATTTTTTTTATGTGAGAATTTTAGTTCCATAATTTGTTTATCTCAAAATTATAGTGTTGAGATTTTAGATTATTTTATTAACATTAACTAAAGTAAATTTGATATATCAAAATATTTCATAAGATTGCTCTAAAGCGGAGGATCACTTATATTGATAAATTTTATATTTAAAGACTAGCTTTCCGCCCGCGGCTTCGCACGCGTGGGCTACTAATTTCTGTATTTTTAATGGAGCACAACAAAAGTTTAAAAAAAATACGATCGCAGGACCAGTGATATATATATATTTTTTATAATTTTCTATGGAAATAGGTTTGAACAAAATCTCACAGAGCGCGCGCCTCTTTAAAAATACAGAAAATCAAAGCCCACGCGAGCGAAGCCGCGGGCAGAGAGTTAGTTATTTTTTGAAGGTTTTTGAGTATTCATTGAGTGTTTTAACATCCTAATCTATACGTTAAGAGTATAAAAAGGTATGTCTGCAACTCAACCAAAATCTCACATTGTCACGTGGTATGACATTTTCACGACTTTAGAAGCGTTTATCTCAAAAAATATTTATTTTAGCAGAAAACGCATTTAGAAACCTCGATATCATTTTTAAAGACCTTTCCAATGGAACATCACTCAATATTGTATTCGCGAATTTATTTTTTTACCCTCCGTTTACATGTATGGAGAGACACCCCAAAAATATATTTTTTAAAATAAAATGTAGCCTATAAGTTGCACCTAATATTGGTCTATCAGCATGTGAAATTTCATAAAAATCTGCCCAGTGGTTATTCCGTGATTGACGCACATACAAACAGATAAATAGATAATCAGACAAACAGACAAACAGAAAAATAAATTTTTAACCATCGTTTTGGTATCTATAGAACATACATATTGCATACCAATTACTCTTTTTGAAAAATATTCAATGTACAGAAATGGTTCGGTTACTCTTTTATTATATGTATAGATGTAACACTAAATTATCATTGTTAATGTGTGTTAGAATTCCTTTAATCCAGGATAAATTACTATTTTTTTATTAAATTTCTTAATATTGCTTTAATATTTTCTTGTGTTTATTTTAACTAATTTTTTTCCATTATTCACATGAAATAAAAATGCTTTTGAACATCCCAGTCACTGGAAAATTGGCACAAGCGATCAAGTCGCTTGTGTCAATTTTCCATTCAAAGCATCAGGTTAAATTATAATGTATTATAATTTATTAGTAGATGACAATAGTTATTTCTTTTCCACACACCTTTTCTTTCCTTTTATAATGTTGAATTAAAATTAACAGTCGCTCGGTGTACCTTTTAATTGACGTCTTGTAATTTATTTTCTAAAAAAATTTGCTATACGGTATCCTTTGAGAAATAAAACAAATATATAAATATATCTTACCAGCAGCTGGAGCAGCTGCAGCCGTGGTAGCAGCGGTGGTAGTACCACCAAAACTAAACCCGGCTTTATTTCCAAACGCACTCTGACCGAACGCTGAGCTTGTCCCGAAACTCGATGCGGCCGGAGCGGCTTGCTGTTGTGTTGTTGTTACCTGTAATTATTTATTAAGTGTTGTTTATGTCATAGTAAGATAGATAAAGCCCTAATATATCCCTAGGAATATAATTATATACAGTAACGTAGTAATAGGAAAGCGATTCATTACTATGCATTTATATGACATAGTTATATATATATATCCCTAGGCATATAACTATGTTACGGCTTTATCTATCGGCTGCTTTATATACTGCGACATATAGACAAATAAGGCATGAGCCGTGAATATAATGATGCCACCCAACATTTTCAGTAAATATAATATTGCAATACAGCACACCTATGGACCATTTATATTTGTATTATATTAATATAATATATAATTTATATTTGTATTATATTAATATAATACGAATATAAATGGTCCAATGAACCATTTGACTATATCGAGGTAATTACTTGACGATGATGTACGAAACCAGTCGTGTTTAATTAAATAATTATTGGAAAAGTGCTAATATAGTGGAATTGAAAGTATAAAAATGTGTTTGACGTTAAATAACAGTAATATGAAGAAGTATCAATACAAAATTTTATCACTTACAGTTGGTTGCGGTGCAGAAAACCCAGATGTAGGTGTATTGAAACTGAATGTTGAAGATGTTGTTTTACCAAACGCAAAACCTCCAGTACTGGCCGCAGGTGTTCCAAATGCTAAGCCCGATGAAGCTGAAATGTTTTAAAGATTACTAGTGGTTCGCTCTGAGCTAGACCTCGAGTTGTAATGTATAAATCAAGACATTTCACTGGACTATATTCATATTAAAGTCGACTATTTGACCACCTTTCATCGTTACCCCCCTACCGTTTTCGCTCATTTTTATACTTATGATTTTTCTTTATCTAAACTATTTATATCCTCAGACAAATCTCCTATTTGACCGCCCCACCAATTTCGCTCATCTACGAGCTCGACATTTTGTTTTGTCAAAAATACCTATAATGTAAATAAAAATAAAATAAAATAGGAGTAATAAACTAAAACTATTCTAAAACAAATAAACTACCTTGTTGTCCTTGGGTTGTGCTAGCAGCACCAAACGCTGGAGGGCTTTGAGCTTGAGTGTTGGCACCAAACGATAGATTTTGGGCTGTATTCTGAAAAAAAAAGTTTTATTAGCAATCAAAGGGCAAGTCAAATGGAAACACTTTAAAATATACATTTGGATAAATAAAGATTAAAAAGTTTTCATTGAATAAAGGTGATATGCAATTCTATTAATGTTGTTATTAATATAATCAAATTTATTTGTAAAAAACATTAATTATTATTTATTTTCTACACTATATTATATTTATTCACAAATTTGACTGGTTTCAAACATCATCTTCAATAATTCCGAAGAGATATTACCTGTGAAGTGTTTTTTAATAAATAAATCAAAATGCAGTTCCAACAAGAGGTAACATTACAAAATATAAATTATGAATATAACAGCCACATTATTTTTAAATCTATTTGAAGTTTGATAGATTAGCATGTTTAAACAAACAACCTTTACAATAATTACAGTACTGATATATTATATTAAATGATCACCTGAGCCCAGGAACACTTGTAATTGCTTTGCTAGGCTAAACAATAATGAAAGAGCAAAAAAGATTGACGGCAAATTAGTATTACTTCAAGTGCCACACAATCTCTGTGGGGGGTATCCAGATGTAAACTTGACCTAATTTTTACATTTGTTAAATTGTAATACATTTAAAAGGAGCTTTGAAATACCTTCTGTTCTGATTGATGCTAAAAGAATACAGTTGCGATTTAAAATTATTATTCATACCACCTGAGACCCCAGATGTTTTTTAATTTTAGTACATGTTGTAACAGCGGCAATGGACATACATAATTTATGAAATTTCAGCTTTCTTACTATCACATCTTTCTAGCTATCACAGTTAATGAGATACAGCTTGGTGATAGACAGATAGTGGAACTTTAGTAATAATTTTTTACTTTTAAGGACAGAACCTATAAAAAACAGCATCAAAAAGTTTCAAAGATATGTACAGACAGTGGGAAGCAACTATGTTTTAAACTATGTTGTGATAAATTAGATAAGGTTGTTTAATGTTTGTAAAAACCCATTTATTTTCAAATTTCTGGTTGCATTTCAAAGCAATACTGCCTATTTATGATAAGGATCATGAGAAATAGGCTATCAAACGGATAAATTTGCAGGGTGCATTAGGAGAAATTTTATTATATATAAACTTATACTAAAACATTATAATCATACTAACCTGAGTGGCTGGTTGACCAAAAGCAGGACTGCCGACATTCTGATTGGGTGGCGATGAGAAACTAAAGTTTAATGGTTTGCTACCACCAAACGCAGGTGTGCTCTGTGCTGGTGTGGAAACTGAAATATAAAAAAATAATTTTAATATTTGATAGAAGATTTTCTATTTGATTACTTGCTGAGCTCTGAGGTTTTACCCACATATATCTCACATTCCCATAGGATTTTCGGGATGAAAGCTATGCCATGTCCTCGAGTTTCAAACAATCTCTCTACAATTTCATCCAAATTGGTTCAGTAGTTTCAGAGCCTATTCACTTAAAACAAAAAAAAAGAAAAATCATACCTCCTTATAATATTATTATAGAAAATGATAATAATAGACTTTTATTTGAAAATTACATTTGTTACATTGTAATTATATTTGTATAGTTATATTATTACATAAACTTAGGATTGTTTTTATATTAATTTGGAATTTAACATAACCCAAAATCCATAGGATTTTATAAAAAAAAACTTATTTTAACTAAATATTCCTGGAACACAACGTCATTTACAGACAGTAGAACAATGTTCACGTCATAGTTTTCTACTCGTGGGGATCAAACCTTCTGGTGCAATAGACCATTTCTGTGTCCACTGCGCCAATTGGGTTTACCAATCTATTAATTATTATGACACATTATATTTGTAAATACACATTTGTTACAAGAACTGAATCAAACAAAATACTGTTATACTATTTGTATATTATTATACTGTTCTTAAATTTTATATAAATAAATACATACATAAGCTTGATGTGGTTGTCGTGGTTTTGGCACCAAAAGCGAAGCTTCCAAATGCTGGTGTACTAGATGCTCCACCTCCAAATAAACCACCCTTGTTCTCTACAAGTGAACCAGTACATTTATTATTGTATATATAAATCCATAGCCAATCATAAGTTATTATATCATACAAAACATTAAATAGATGCAATGCCTAAATTTTCATGACAAAAAGTATTGTAATTGAGTATAGTCGTGGCATTTAAATAACTGCGAATAAAGTATTAAGATATTTCAAACTCAAAATAGTTTTGTATCTTTATTTCAATGTTGCAGAATGTGTATGAAAATCTAATTAAAACACATAATTGTGATAATAACATAATTGCAATATTGTGACAACACACAACTTCCATTTACTAAAATAAATAAATTTTAATCTTGTCTGACATAAAACACAGCTAAAACAAACATCAAGGTCTTTATTTTACAATTCTCATATTGCATTTGTAGGTAATGAATAATATTTTACCTGTTGGCGATTGAAAGGCTTTAGACGCATCGCCTCCTCCAAAAAGAGATCCTAGAAGATTTATTTCAATATGAAATGAAGAGAAATAAGAGGAAAATTATGTGAGACAAAAGTATAAACAAAATTTATAGGTTATAATAAGTTGATAGACAGAAAGTGCAAATGCAGAATAATAAAATAAAATAATAATGGTATAAGTATTGCTATAAGTTTTTAATTTTTCAGCTCAAATTATTTAAGTTATGAAAATACAAACCTTGGGCCGGTGAAGTGCCAAAAGTGTTCGCTGTGGTCGTAGCTGGTTGACCGAAGGTAAAACTCATTTTGAGCAGGCAGTTTTGAAACCTTCGTAAAATAAAGTTTTCTTAAATTATTAAAGTCGCCTTTTATTAATTATAAAATCAATTGTTTAGCTAAGAAACAATAACACAGCGTCTCATTTATGTCAATATCGCGCCGTTTTGCAACTGTGAAATTGAAAATTCTTTGGCATTTGTCACTGTCAAGTGACATTAGACAGATATTGTGCATTTTTAATAGTCATAGATACACAACAATTGGATTTTTTAAATATTAGATTAGGTTTACTTTTGGCAACAGTTTCACCTTTTATCGACAAGGTAGCCTAAGATGGCGCACATTCTCAATAATAAACGACTAAGTTAGAAACTTAAAAAAAATATTTTATGTTAGAAACAGAATGTAGAAAGTTTTTTCTTTGCAAACGAGCTTTATATATTTTTATTTATGATTTCATCTATTACTTTCTATTGTAATTACAAAATAATTCTGAATATGACAATGGTTGAAAATTTATTATAATTTACCCGTGTGGCGACAGGTGTCTTACGAGGTGACAGAGGGAAATTCTGCTGAATGACATCTTCAACAATAAAAGAATCAGCCGAGCATTGGATGATTGGGCCAAACACGAACCGGTGTTGTAACCTCCCACAGCAGAAAATCGACGTGATGTATTAATGCGCTGTGTTTTGATGAGCGGGGCCCGGGGCCTTTATTCCTATCCCATTCCTCTCTCCTCTTGTTCTACTCCTTACTCCTTCCCTCAAGACGGCAAGGCAGCCGCAACATCAAAGCGATACTTTGATGTTGTAGATGTTCATGGATGTCACTTAACATCAGGTGAACCGCATGCTCCGCTTACCTGCAGGAGCATATAAATGTCTAAACGGAAACTTAGAGAATATTCATATAGAGTCAGAGACGTAAAGTAAGTTTAATAATAAAAATTTTTGCCAAAAACAGAAGCGACTTCCTCGCTCTAAAAAGTTGAAAATAACTTTTATTTTATTTTTGTTGAAATCTATACAAAGTCGGTGCAAAATCTTGTTAAATTGAAAATAGATAAGGCACCGACTTTGTGTAGATTTCAACAAAAATGAAATGTGTCCTGTGAAGGGTAATCACATCATCTAGTCACAATTCAGTTGATATATACATCATTAAACCTTAACCGCAGAGCTTATTCCGTTGATTTTTGAGGAGTTTTCTGGAATATCTTCCACATGGATGAGCATGAGCTCTATTCTTTCGAATGCAAAAAGAATTTTCCAAATCGGTCCATAAACGCCGGAGATATGCGGTAACATACATAAAAAAAATACGGTCGAATTAATAACCTCCTCCTTTTTTTGTAAGTCGGTTAAAAAATATTAGGACGTAATGTTTTTAATCAAGGTCAATGCTATTCAACCTCATTATCATTTGATAAAGACAACGAAACAAACAATCCACAAAATTATATCTGTGTTTTTGTATAAAAGTATAATCGTTTCGATGATGTGCAAAATCATTTGTTATTTTTGACACTATAAAAAAAATTGTTTTGTTTTTTAATTTTTTCCCCATACCATTGACTAGACATGGTTTGAAATGTCTGCATCCTAAGTAATAGATGGAGCAGATGTACTTAAATTGCTTTGGTTATTTTGTCTTATGGGCTATTAAATAAGCCTGACATGCACAGCGAAGCACATTATTTCGCACCATTAGGATTTTTTTTATTGAATCGATAGAATTTTGATCGATTGAATCGATCGATTTCATCATTAACCTATCTCAGATATTGCTAAATTACACACTTGTACACATCCGAGTATGATAGAAGAAAAACATTTAACCTATTTTTGGTGTAGTATGTAATTATTTAATGGGATAATATTCATTAATTTTTCACATGGTTATCCATAGTAGCTATAATTTCCAAGAAATCTGAACACGCCGACTCAAAAATTGTTTACAACTTATCCAGACGGTTTTTTGGAAGTATCATCATAGAATTCGTTACAAGAATTGCGAGAACGAAAACTTAAAAAAATCAGTTGAAATGAGAGCATTAGTGTTTTGAAAGTCAGTTAAATAGTATAAGCAGTCTTTTATTTATTTTTGTATGAATATAATTTTTACTAATCTTATGTTTATTAAATAATAAATAATAATCGTTTGCGTAACTGATAAGCGTATGTACATAAGAGTATCATATTCAATATTTACGCCAGTATAACAAAATCAGTGGGTTACGTGCTACTGTATTCAGACTTAATACAATGAACGTCGTTATTACTGGTGCGGCTGGTTTTATAGGCTCTCGAGTCGCAGATGCCTTACTATCAGACAAATCTCAAATAAAAGTGTCCAAGTTGCTCTTAGTGGATAGTTTGAAACCAGCTGAAAGGAGCGATAAACGAGTGACCAGCGTTGCCCTTGATCTTACGGAACCTAAATCAATAAAACAAGTGATACCAGGTGATACTAATATAGTTTTCCATCTCGCCGCGGTTGTTAGCGGACATGCAGAAGCCGATTTCGATTACGGATTGAAAGTCAACTTTGATGCTACGAGAGCTCTTATAGAAAGAGCTCGAAAAGTATCTCCATCCATACGTTTTGTATTCTCAAGCACGTGTGGCGCATTTGGTGGTGAAATTCCGCCTGTTATCACTGATGGCACAGCTACTACACCGCAGTCTTCTTATGGCACAGCAAAAGTCATGTGCGAATTACTTCTTAACGACTATGCGCGTAAAGGTTTCGTCGATACACGTATAGTTAGATTGCCTACTGTAAGCGTCCGAGCTGGTACAGCCAACCGGGCAGTAACATCCTTCGCTAGTGGTATAATCCGCGAACCATTAAACAATGAAGTAGCCATATGTCCTGTTGATGAAGACCAGAAACTATGGTTGTCTAGTCCGAATACAGTTGTTTGGAACATCATACACGCAGCGACGATATCTCAAGACGTCTTAGGGCCTTGGAGAGTGATTAATTTACCTGGAATCTGCGTTTCGGTACGTGAAATGATACGGGCGCTGCGTGAGGTCGCTGGTAATAAGATAACGAAGTTGGTGCGTTTTGAACATGATGAACTTATTTCGCGTCTTGTTAGCAGCCTTCCAGCTGTGTTTGATAATACGAGGGGATTAAAGCTAGGTTTTATTGTGGATAAAACTTTTGAAGATATTATTCGGTTGTATATTCGTGACGATTTAAAGCGGAAATAATGTGTAATTAATAAATGGATAGCGCGATGAAATTGTGTCGAACAATCAATTTATTGGTTGAGAAATTAAAATTAACAAGCAATTATTGTGTTTATTTAACCAATTCCATCTGTTTAAAAAATATTAATTAACTCATTAAACTTGTACACAACTTACTTAAACACAACCAGAAAATCTCCTTATACCACTTATTTATTTGTATGTTTAACTTTCCAAGATTTTGACAGTAAACATCTTTCATGCAGGTGATAAAAAATAACGAGTATAATTTGTGTGTCTGTTTTGAAGCTTTGTATGGAACCAAATAGAGTTGGTTTATTTTATTATCGCAGCAAAAATACTGGCGCTCTGCCAGTTAGGTGCGAAACTCTGACTGTTGCATGTTAACGATGTGTAAACTATGAAAACTTTTTGGAAAAAATACTCTTTTACGGCTACCGTTGAAGAAAGGCACTGGAATAAAAATAATCTATATTCCCATTTTAGAATATTGCGAGGGAATGTGAATAACGATTAGTATAAAGAGTGAGTAAAATAAAATAATGTTTTTTGACGATTTTCAAAAGGAGAATCAGATAAATTTGTTTTTTTACGAGTGGCAAAATTGTATAAACGTTAAGTATAATAATGGGGTATTTAATTTAATATAATTGCCTTTAAAAAAATAAGAGAAAAATAAAATAAATAATGTAACATTTTAATCAAATTCAAAATATAATTTTCAAACAACATTATACCTAGGTCTTGGTACAAAAGGCACAGGATTTGAATCGGGTGACAGGAGCAATCTGACATTGACGTTTGCACGCCTCCATCTATTCCACATGACGTAATGGTCCTTCCAGAGTAAATATACCGTCACAGAGTAACCACAGAGCACGATGGCCATGAAGAAATCCATAGCAGTCTCTGTGATACGATGGGATATGCCTGTAAAACGTAAGTGGACTATTTTAATACGTTAAATCTGTCCATCAATATTTTACAAAGATTAGGGACATGTTACATTATGATGTAATTAGTGGCATTGCACTATTTTAAGGTAAAGACTAAAGTTAAATTTTCCTCATTTGTGGGGTATGTTACAATTTTGTTATAGACTAGCTGAGCTCCGCGGTTTCATCTGTGTTTATATCCCGTTCCCGTAGGATTTTCGGGATAAAAACTACCCTATGTCATTCCCGGGGTTTCAAAGAATCTTTGTACAAAATTTCATCCCATTCGGTCCAGTAGTTTTGAGCCTATTCAATACAAACAAACAAATATTTCCTCTGTATAATATTAGTATAGATATAGGAATTAAATGTAGCAAACAGGGTGTATCAATAATAAAAAAATAAAAATAAAGGTAGCAACACACCTTCGTCTTTTCTAGCAGCTTCGAGCTTACCAAATTTGTTGCCCTCCATAACAAAATATTGTGTACCAACGATGCATACGGCGAGGAGCCCGGCGGTCACGGTCGATAACAGCCAGAATATCAGACAGTCGGACTGGAAAGGCAAAGCGTTTATATTTTGATAGTACTAGAATAGTGTTATTTTCTTTTAAATTATTTTAAAAGATAATTACTTATTTTTTATGATTAATACTTGCTATGTCAACAGATTATAAAAAATATTTTTAGTTTCCAGATTTGAATGGATTTGAATTGAATTAATAAGAGTAATGAGTAACAATTAACAATACTAAATTATCTATACATATAATAAAAGAGTAACCGAACCATTTCTGTACATTGAATATTTTTCAAAAAGAGTAA
>LQNK01000256.1:192292-203961 GCA_001586405.1 Phoebis sennae | reverse complement strand
TAGTTAGAAATTCTGAGATGGTAATTCCTGAATTTTTGAGCTTTGTCTTAGCGAACCAAACCTTGTCTTTATCAGCAGGGTTTCTAAATTTGATCAAGATTGGACGAGGCTTAGAACCTACCGCATCACCACGTGAACGACCGATTTTGTGACATCGGCTTACTGAATCCCGGCTCAGTTCGGGCAATTGAAGCTTCTTATTTAACATGCCAACTATTGCAGTTGTGGGGTCTTCTTTGTTATTAATGTTAACACCATGAATCAACAACATCTTGCGGCGAGATCTCATTTCCTGGAGGTCATACATTTTATATAACAATTCCACTTCGCTGTGCAAGTTGTGAAGTGATGACATGACAAAAGTGCGAAAGTGTTCAAAATCAGTGGCGATACTCATAGAAGAAGAAGTAGGAGTGTTTTTTTGTAAACTGTTTTCGAAGTCTGCCATTCTTTTATTAAATGAATCTGTCATCTGTGCAATGGTGTCTTTCATCAAATCCATTCTGGTGTAGATTGAGAATTAGTGCGATGAGTGAGGAAATAAATATGAGGATACTTGCTGGTAGGTGTATTCACTTAAATTTGCATAGGTTTTTGATTTAAACTTAATATATACTTATTAAAAAAAATTAAAAACGCAAGAGCAAAAATTTACGTTGTCATCTAGCACACGCCTACCCACGAAAAAAAAGTGATAAATGATGTGCTAGTACTATGTCTACATTTGTAGTTGGATATCGAATAGGTCGAGAAATTGGTCGATTTGGGTCTGTAAATGATCTAAGTTTGGAGTATGTATGTATTATATGTAATGTATTATATTCCCACAGATTTGGCAAAAAATAAATAATAAATAACCTATCTCAAACACTAACAATACAAAATAAAATATTCGTTTTAGTTTTTATTTGAAATATGTCATTCATAAGCCCGCAGGAACAATTGAACTACATTTTAAAGCAACATTGTTAATCAGACAAAAAATAACGTCAGTCCAACAGATAAACGCTCGTAGCAATAAAATTTAATTCAACCGTAAAACCACTGTACTTTTTACGAGTAATGAGAAGTAATTACGGGCAGTAAAAAACATTGTAACAATATCGTGCACAAACGTCATAAACTGTTAAACGATCATTTTTGCGGAACGAGTTTGTGATTGTTTTTTGTGATTAATGATATTACTATCCGGCTCGAAGGACCTTTTTGTATGCGTGCAAGAAATATGTTATCTTTCTAATGTTAAAAATGTGAAAGTTTACATGTTTACATTTTTTGTTTTCGGGTGTCTGTGTGTTAATCATGCTGCAACTACTGAAAGGTTATTTATGAAAATCGTATATAGGTAGGCTTTAAGAAAGATTGGGTGATAGGATACCTTTAATTAAGGTATAGGGAGCAAAGCTGCGTGCAGGAGCTAATTCGATAATATGTTGTAACGTTAGTTTAATTTTTGTGGTTTTGTTCTCTATCCCAAATTTATATTTTAATGGAACGAGTTTGTTAATGTTTTTTGTGATTAATGATATGACGTATTCGGCTCGAAGGACCTTTTTTGGTACAATTAATATGTGTCATGTTAGTTTAATTCTTTGTATTTTTAGCTCTCGATTGAAATGCTTGAAACGAATGAATTGAAACGCTTCTTAATCATTTGAAGTTAGAAGAAAATTGCAATACCAAGTTAATTTTTTTTTGACACAATCCTTTTCTTTGGTTGCAAAGCTTTTACAAGTTAAACTAACTAACCTAACCTAACCAACTTCCTCATACTAAAATAAAGAAAATAACTTTATTTTATTTTTGATATCTATTCAAAGCCGGTGCCTTAACCTATTTTCAATTTAACAATATTTTGCACCTACTTTGAATGGGTTTTAAAAATAAAAACAAAAGTTATTTTTTACTTTTAATGTCAGGAAGTCGGTTCTATTTTTTGGCAAAAATTTATTATGTTGCGATTTTTAGTGACCTACTAACCCTTTCTCATAATAAGAGTTTAATAGGTATATACATGATAAAAACGGCGGAGGCGGAGCTTAATCTCTTGATTTTCGAGGAGTTTCCTGGAATATCTTCCACACGGATGATCAGACTTTAACCAATTACTATGGGACAACACAGACACTCCACTCTTTCGAATGCAAAAAGAATATTCCAAATCGGACCATAAACGCTGGAGAATTGCGGTAACAAACATAAAAATAGGTCGAATTGACAACCTCCTCTTTTATTTGAAAGTCGTTTAAAAATGGTTCACTCTCGGAATATATGTTTCTATTTAGCAGTACCATTGATCATATAATTTCACGCGGCATTCCCCTCGGCTTGTTTTACTATAAAACATAAATTTACTATAATAAGAACTACATTGCTGGCTTATCACCATTAAGATTTATTTGCCTTTCGAGTTACGAAGAAAATATGGCTTTATGAAAGGAGCGAAAAATGTCTTAGTTTGTCTTATGCTTTGTATATTGCTGGAACTACCTTTTACCTTTTAAATTATTATAAACGCTCAGTCTTTTCTAAGTATTCTAGCGATTCTACGGCGCTATTAAAATCAAAGGTTCAGGATAACTTAGTAAAAGGCATTTTAAAAATATCTTACATAAAGGTTTTATAAAGTAGATTAGTATTAATACTGCTCATAAATTTACTAAACATTAAATATGTAATACAATTTGAATCAAGAATTCTTAACCTACGAAAAAAAAATTGTACTATTATGACATTAGATAGATTTAACTGAAAAGTTTGTGTGTTTGTTTACAATTGATATTCTTTAAACCACTGAACGGATTTTAATGCTCGTGAAATTTCAGAGCACATGTTATGTGTGGTTCAACCGTTTTAGGTTTTCAATTTTCTCATTTTATATTAATATAGCGCGAGCGTGTTAAATAACAAATTATGTTTCACACCTACTATTATTATGCTAGGAAATATGTATTGTTTTAAATACTTTATATCAAAATTGTTTAGCCTTTAAGCGGTTGGCTGTGCCAATATATAACTAAAAATAAATAAATTAATATACCTGGACATTAAACACAACGCCATCTAGTCCCAAACTAAGTAAAGCTCGTACCATCTAAACTACATGATTGATAGACATACTTAAACATACTTTTTTTTGTAAATACATTAATACTATAGATGAATTAACAGCCAGACAGTAGAAAATTATATTGTTCATCACATTATAATTATCTACTCGTGGGGATCGAACCCACACCCTCCGGCGCAATAGACCATCACGGATCATCGGGTAGTCAATATTAATAAAGAAATAAATAAATTATACGTATTTATTCGTTTTACCCTTAACGCTATCTGTGGTCATTGTCTATGATTGATCGTTGTTCCACTTCCATTTACCTTCAGTCGCGTTTATTTCACTCAGCATGCATGAACATGAAACCTAAATATCATTAGATACGTATGCTATTGGCACAGATTTAAGTATTTTTTTAAGTAAAATATACTTTGGTACATATGCTATTTGCACGGATCAAAGTATTTTATTTATAAGTAAAAATTTGGAATCTTGTTTTAAAGACTATCAGGCTTATAGTTGTATTTTAAAAATAATATACCGGTGAAATTATTAAGTGGGATTATAGAGCTAAACTCTTAACTATGAGGAATATCAAGAAATGCTGAAAGGAGTCTTAAGATAAATTTTTACAAAGGTCTAAAACTGCATCATTGGACTTTTGAAAAATTTATTGAGCGAGACAAAAATATTAGAATACACGTTGGTTTTGTTAAACATCCTTTATTTGTTTAACCAATCGATAGCACTTCTAATTAGAATAACATTTTTGCAAAATAATGGCATAGCTGTAGGCCGAAGTCAATGCGCCTTACAGGCGTAAGAAAAAGTAGAGATAACATTATTGCAACTTGATGGACCTTCGATGTTTTCCTAAACAGAACGGTAGTGAAGGAATAATCATACTGGTTGCACGATTTTTCAAGTTAGCAGAAAGAGAGCATTAAAAGAAATAACCTATATTTAGTGTAAGGAAACATTTAAAATGCAATATAATTTTACGATGACGTAACTCTTTTAACAAATTTTCGTTACCCTTTAAAGACGTGTCTCACAGTACCAACGGGAAGTATCGTCATTTATCAAAGAAGATCTGGGATGGGACGCTACCTATGATTTCGGGCAATGACTATATGTATTCTTTAGACTGTGGTACAGACATTTATTAGCAAACTCTGGATATTATATTTTGCTTACACATTAACTTCAAAAAGGCTAATTAGCAATACTAAACTCATCAACGTAACCCAAAATAAGGATTAAAATTAATTATTTGTTTCCAGTGCGTGATTTTTGCAATTTATTCCGTAATGAGTGTTCCCACGGCCGACATATATCGCTATAATTAATGCCATACTTAAGTTTCCTTTATGTAGTAAGCGAAATATTTTAATTAGTTTGTCCGAAAAGCGTGGAGTGCTGACGCGGTGTACGTGGGATGGCTTGATGCAAGAGAATTTTTCTAATTAAAAATAAAATATAATTTTATTGCAGGCAAATAAATTTTTAGGGTATATGCACAGTGTAAACTCTTACTGCGATTGCATGATTTTTGACGTTTTCAAAGTAGGGCTGTCTTAAATTCTGTACTCACTGGAAAGTAAAAATTATGGGTTTGAAAGAAAGAGTGTGCTTTCGTATTTCAAATTATAAGAAATAAACTCTATTTTGCTTATGAAAACATTTTAAATGTAATATATTACAATAAATATCGATTATACTCTTTTAAATTTAAAGTTCCAAGCAAACTTACCTTACACATCTTAACAGATAAATAGTGTTCACAAAACGGTAGCAAAAAATATATCTTTACTATTATTAAAAAACCGAAAGTACCTCTGTCTGTTTGATTGTCCCTTCTTCAAGCCTAAATCACTGAACCGATCTGGAAATTGCTAAAAGGATCGTTTGAAACTTGACAAAGGACAATGAAAAGTTTTTACCCCGCATGAAACCGCAGAAACGGCGTTTCAATCTATAAAATACTAGCTTTCCGCCCGCGGCTTTGCACGCGTGGATTACTATCCTATCTTTAAAGTTGGATCAACCTGCACACGGTGTGTAAAATTTGATTAAAATTGGTTAAGTAATTTAGAAGTCCATCGCGGACAAACACTGTGGCACGTAATATATATATTCTTTCTTTCTTTTAAGCTCAAATTCACCCATTGTTTGGTATAGGCTTCTTAGATATAGTCATTTATATATTAAGATGTAAAAATAGTACATTTTAGTATAAAACCGTCCCCCATATTGTAGACTGTACTTATTTTGATAGCGGCAAATACGATCTGGTGCGGTGTGCACTAATTTATAATTAAAGGCTTATATTTATGTTATAATATTCGGGGCATGGCTTTTCGGCTTCTGGAATAATTAAAGAATGGTTATTATATTTTTATATTATGCATTGTAATGTGATGTCCAGTATCTATTCAGCTGGTTACATTGTTCCATATACGTTATGATATTGGAGGTAGTTGTCATTCTGGCAGTTGTGTGACAGACACCGTAGAGATTAGACGTGCGGCACCGCTCTGTGTATATGTTCTTATTATGTGGTATCTGATATTAGTCTGGCATAGTCTTGATCAAAACAATAATGTATCAAGCATTAATTATGCTTGGGCTGTGCGTTGATAGATACCTATGTATGTCAGTGAGTTTTATATATATGTATAGATAATTAGTGTTAAGAATTGGGATATTTTAAATAGACACATTGTTTATCTCTTTAATAAGTGTTAAGATATGATCTATCAAGTTTCTTGTTAGCTCGTCTTAGTAGATGTAAAATTTTCATATAGCAGATATCACAAGAATAAAGTCTACTTGAAAAAAATAATGCTCTTCATGTGAAATACCTTATGGCGAAGGGATATATTTTGTTACATTAGCCTCTTAACATATCATAGCAGTATTGTTTACGTACAAGGAAAACGTAAATCGACATAAATCTTCCGGACGGGTAATCGAAGGGTTGATTCACTTGTTCCCTCACATTACACCAATTAACATTGTGGTAATTAAAATTAGTTGTTGTTAATGTAAATATTGCGGTATTCTGTGGTCGGAACTATGCAACAATCTACGGCTGGTTTGTACTTGTTGAGATTATTGATTGCGAACTTTATACTTGTGGAGTTAAAGTTGGTAGTTTAATTGGATTATGCGTATCACTACATAGTATAAAACAAAGTCGCTTTTTCTGTCATGTGTCATGTTGTATGTCCCTATGAACGCTCAAATCTTTAAAACTACGCAACGGATTTTGATGCGGTTTTTTTTAATAGATAGAGTAACTCATGAGGAAGGTTTTTATCAGCATTGCACCCGTGCGAAGCCGGGGCGGGTCGCTAGTACATTATAATACACTTGTAAGAAATTGACGTTAAGTGTAAACAATTTTTACCTTTAAAATAGGCGTTGCGTGTTGCTTAATAATTACTTACTTATTCCATTAAAAAAGTTTCTTTTTATTTTTTTTTTGTTTTTCGTAGGAGAAGAAAAGTTTCTAACAAAGTTTTTAAATAAATAAATTAACTTGAATAAGAAGAAGGTTTCATGTGAAAAAGCTTTAGGCTTGAGGAATATGTTCCCCGAAAAAGGTATGCCTTTTCTTATATAGGCACTATGTTCTATGTTTCTATGTTCATAAGAATATTTATCTCGATGTGTTCTTCAAGGAAAACGTTAATCGAGATAAATCATCCGGATGGGTAATCGAAGGGTTGATTTACTTGTTCCCTCACATTACAATTAACATTGTGGTAATTAAACTAAAATTAGTTGTTGTTAATGTAAATATTGCGGTATTCTGGTTGGAACTATGCAACAATCTACGGCTGGTTTGTACTTGTTGAGATTATTGATTGCGAACTTTATACTTGTCAAGTTAAAGTTGGTACTTTAATTGTATTGTGCTCATACATTATTATATCCTTGTAAGGGATTGAAGTTTAAATGATTTGTACCTTTAAAATAGGCGTTGCGTATTGCTTAATATTACTTACTTATTCAATTCAAAAAATAACTATTAATTTTTTCCCGTTTTTCGTCGTAAAAGCAAAGTCTCTTCAAAGTCTTACAAAGGCTTTTAAATATTTTTTTTTATTAAATAAATTGACTTTTTTCTTTATTTTATTAGGTACATTTACAATGTGTATGCCAGCACCATCGTACCCTTATACTACATATATAACATAATATATACAAACTATAGTATAAATTTTCACATAAATATTTATCTCGATTTGCGTTCTCTAAAAAAAACGTAAATCGAGATAAATCTTCCGGATGGGTAATCGAAGGGTTGATTCACTTGTTCCCTCACATACCAATTAACATTGTGGTAATTAAACTAAAATTAGTTGTTGTTAATGTAAATATTGCGGTATTCTCTGTGCTCGGGACTATGCAACAATCTACGGCTGGTTTGTACTTGTTGAGATTATTGATTGCGATCTTTATACTTGTGAAGTTAAAGTTGGTAGTTTAATTGGGTCGTGTTCATACTGAGTTGTCTTAATTCTTATCGAAGGGCGATGTTTTGTCCACAATTTAATTTACCAAGCAGGCATATTCATGGTTTTAAAGCATTCGTAATGTATAATAGCTCTCCTGACCGATTTCGGCCATGCTGGCCAATCTCAACAGAGACTAGCCAGCTGCGCAGGAGATATTATAGTGCACAAGTGTACGCGCGAACACAGGTAGAGTGCTCCTGTGTTCGCGCGTTTTTCCTTTAACTCTTATAATCCGATGGGACGGCAGACTGACACGACCGGAGAGAGATCAGGCGCAGGACCGACGGCTTTACGTGCTCTCCGAGGCACGGGGGTGCTCCAGCACCGCCAACTTCCAGACTCAGGGCTGTTACTATGATTACTTTGTCAGAAAATTCCTATAACATTTTTTTTGGCCTCACCCGGAAATCAAACCCGGGACCCCTCGATCTGTAGTCAAAGATGTAACTACTAGCCCAACGAGGCAGTCAAACGTAATGTAAGAGCATTATAAAAGAAATGCCTGCCCTGTCGACTAGAATATTATGCTCATTTCTCGAATAGGAAGAAAGAAGGAAATCATAATCATAAATAAATTTATTTAACCGGTTTGAGACATACACAATAACGCTCTTACAATTATAAAAATAATGTATTTCATGTGTCATACCGCTGCCCAATATGATCTAATTCAATTTCTTTTTGTTTTAAATTAGATCCATAAAAATACAAAATTAATGATTGCCCCTTTGATATGATGTGTTTGCCAAATATTTTAAACTATCGAGTTTCTTGCTGGTATCTTCTCGATAGAAACGACTTTCCAAACATAGTAATAGGTATATTTTTATTTTCATACGTAAATCGTCCTATATTTCTGCATTTGTACATCAAAGTATTAGTACATAAAACGAACTATCGTATTTCGAATATAACAGTATCAATACAGTAAAAAGTTATTCACGCGAACCTTTAAAACTTTGTGATAAGTTTAACTGTTTACAAGTGTTCTTTGAATTTTGAGGGTCACAAAGTTTTGAAGGGGAGAGTTGTAACCTGTATACAGAGCAAACTTTCAATGGGACTGTAAATTCTCGCCTATTATTATTTATAGTTATTATAGAGTGCTCTTTGAAGTTATTGTATTGGTTTTCAGTATATACTGAGTACATTTTCATTAGTCTTAATAAAATATAGCAAACATATTTTTTTAAAGAAGTTATTAACATAAAGATGAAAATATATTTATCAACCCATGATAAATATATTTCCTACAAATGCGTTATTAATTTTAAATTTATACACAATTTACAAATTTATTAGAAATGAAAATTAACTACAAGTTAGGTAAATTCGTAATTTTGAAGTGTGCAAACAAAATATTTATGTTCCTGTAAATTATCTATCCGATATCTGAAGTCACGACAAATTAAAACTCAAATCAAAAGGATTTCTTTACATTCTTAGGCCGGCCTCACACATGCTGAATGTCTGTCTGAATTCAGGATCTGATTTCAGATACTTACAGGTCGATTTAAGAAATTCAGAATCTGAAAAAATCAGGATGTGTGTGGAGCAAGCCGATATTGTATGGTATACTGGTCTTTCTAAAATAAGAATCTTAATTCAGATCCTGAAAATTCAGCATGTGTGTGGCCGGCCTAGGCTGTAAATAATTCCTTTTGATTAGTTTAAACTTGACGTGACTTCAGTTATCGGGTAGATAATTTACAGTACTCAGCAAATAATCTATGTGATATATCAAGTAAGGGCCGTGTCTTGTGCACAATAAAGCCGCCTGCAACGTCTCAAGCAGCAGTTGGTTAGCAGCGCCAATTTAGCAAGCATTAGGATTTATGTTCCTGTAAATTATCGTCCCGATAACTGAAGTCACGTCAAATTAAAACTCAAATCAAAAGGAGTTTTTTTACAGTCTTAGGCCGACCTCACACATGCTGAATGTCTGTCTGAATTCAGGATCTGATTTCAGATCCTTACAGGTCGATCTAAGAAATTCAGATTCTGAAAAAATCAGGATGTGTGTGGAGCAAGCCGATATTGTATGGTACACTGGCCTTTCTAAATTAAGAATCTTGAGCATGTGTGTGGCCGGCCTTTATTCTAAGCACCCGATGTGTCCTAAGCACCCTGAAAATAATCTATGTGATATATGAAGTAAGGGCCGTGTCTTGTGCACAATAAAGCCTCCTGGAGCGTCTCAAGGTTTGCAGCAGTTGGTTAGCGGCGCCAATTTAGCAAGCATTTGGATTTATGTTGCTGTAAATTATCTACTCGATAACTGAAGTCACGTCAAATTAAAACTCAAAACAAAAGGAGTTTGTTACAGTCTTTTACATCCAATTCATCTTACCCGTGTGGCGACGGGTTAGAATACGTGTGTCGCCACCCCATTTCTACCCATGGGTGTCGTAAGAGGCGACAGAGGATAAGCTGCTGCATAACATCTTCAGCTATAAAAGAGTGGGAGCCGAGTATTGCACGATTGGGCCATGCTCGCACCGGTGTAAGTACCACCTTCCCAGCAGAAGACCGGCGTGAAGCAGTGTTGCACTGTGTTTCGTTCGGTGAGCGGGTGCCCGGAGGCCTGTATTCTCATCCCATTCCTCTCCCGTCCTGTTTTAGTCCTCTCCCAACTTCCTATCCTTATCCTCTCCCTTTCCTTAAAGTCGGCAAGGCATCTGCGACATTTTATGTTGTAGATGTTCATGGCCTGCGGTCAGTCACTTAACATCAGGTGAACCGCATGCCCCGCTTGCCTGCTACAACATAAAAAAAATCCAATTTGTTCTAAGCACCCTGAAAATAATCTATGTGATATATCAAGTAAGGGCCGTGTCTTGTGCACAATAAAGCCTCCTGCAACGTCTCAAGGTTTGCAGCAGTTGGTTAGCGGTGCCAACTTAGCAAGCATTTGGATTTATGTTCCTGTACATTATCTACCCGATAACTGAGGTCACGTTAAGTTTAAACTAATCAATAGGAATTATTTACAGTCTAGGCCGACCACACACATGCTGAATTTTAAGAATCTGAATTAAGATGCTTAATTTAGAAAGGCCAGTATACCATACAATATCGGCTTGCTCCACACACATCCTGATTTTTTCAGATTCTGAATTTCTTAGATCGACCTGTAAGGATCTTAAAATCAGATCCTGAATTCAGACAGACATTCAGCATTTGTGTGGTTGGCCTTTATTTTAAGTACCCGATCTGTTCTAAGCACCCTGAAAATAGTCTATGTGATATATCAAGTAAGGGCCGTGTCTTGTGCACAATAAAGCCTCCTGGAGCGTCTCAAGGTTTGCAGCAGTTGGTTAGCGTCGCCAATTTAGCAAGCATTTGGATACCCGCCAGCCTCACAACACATGGAACTACATTTTGTTACCGTGTTCAACGATTCAATATAATTGTAGAGGTAATTATTTATTGTTGGTTTACATAAAAACGGAATACACGGTCACTTAATACGTTAATAAATAGAAACGACTGTGCAGATGTTGATGAAATTTAATGCGCTGATAGATCAATATTAGGTGCAACTTATAGGCTACATTTTATTTGAAAATAGTAATTTTTAAGTATGGCTCTCCATACAGCCAAGGCGCCCATTGTATATGTACTGTTTTATATTATTTTTAGGTGTTTTTTGTATAAACGTGTGTATACATAAAATAAAGTCATTTATTCATTCATACATGTAAACGGAGGGTAAAAAAATAAATTCCCGAATATATCATTAAATGAAATGTCATTGGATAGGTCTTCAAAAATAAAATAGATGTTTTGCTAAGATAAATATTTTACGAGATATACGCAACTAAAGTCGTAAATATGTTATACCGCGCGACAGGGTGAGATTTGGGTTGAGTTGCGGATATGCCTATTTATAATCTTAACGTAAATTAATTCAGTAAGAAAGTTCAATACATTTAAAATATCTCGGAAAAATAATTAGCTTTCCGCCCGCGGCATCGCTCGCATGGACTACAATTTTATGTATTACAGGCGCGCGAAGTGTGAGATTCTTGTCAACCATATTTCCATTAAACATTTAAAAAGAAACTTGGGACATGAAATATCTT
>LQNK01000256.1:177759-191742 GCA_001586405.1 Phoebis sennae | reverse complement strand
ATCAAAACATTTCTTTTACAATACAATTGAAGCATAATATTACAAAATTTGCGTAAATTATAGTCACATTCATAAACCGAGCGCGATTGCCTACATATAGCCTACAGATCACATACTCTCCATTTTTCTTCAATGCGTATTTAGTTGATGTCCTATATTCCTTTATACTCCACAATCTGAATCGATGGATCAGTTTGAAATGATATTGTAATAACAGTAAACGTTCCCAAAAGTCCTAAATACGTACTAAAATTATGGTCACTCGTATCCCGTTACACCAGGGATTCATAAAGCGAGCGCGATTGCCTACATATAGCCTGCAGATCACATACTACTCATCTTTCTACAATGCGTATTTAGTTGATGTCCTATATTCCTTTACGCTCTACAATCTGAATCGATGGATCAGTTTGAAATGATATTGTAGTAGTAAACATACCCAAAATTCCTAAATACGTACTAAAATTGTGGTCACTCGTATCCCGTTACACCAGGGATTCATAAACCGAGCGCGATTGCCTACATATAGCCTGCAGATCACATATTCCCCATCTTTTTTCAATGCGTATTTAGTTGATATCCTATATTCCTGTATACTCCACAATCTGAATAGATGGATCAGTTTCAAATGATACTGTAATAGTAGTACATTCCCAAAAGTCCTAAATACGTACTAAAATTGTAGTCACTCGTATCCCGTTACACCAGGGATTCATAAACCGAGCGCGATTGCCTACATATAGCCTACAGAACACATACTCTCCATTTTTCTTCAATGCGTATTTAGTTGATGTCCTATATTCCTTTATGCTCTACAATCTGAATCGATGGACCAGTTCGAAATGATATTGTAGTAGTAAACATTTTCGAAAGTCCTAAATAGTACTAAAATTGTAGTCACTCGTATCCCGTTACACCAGGGATTCATAAACCGAGCGCGATTGCCTACATATAGCCTGCAGATCACATACGCCCCATCTTTGTTCAATGCGCATTACGTTGATGTGTTGCTGGTACATGTCTGCTAATGCAGTCAGCATTAATCGGTTATGGGGTTAATGTTTTCTGCAAATCGTGTTAACATGTGTGTATTTTTAGTAGAAGAAATATGATAGTTCATACTTGCAATGTTATTTTTTAATTGGTACGAAACTATTTACAATTCGAACAGAACAAACAAATAAATAAATATTCAGGGACATTTAACACTACGCCATCTAGTTCCAAACTAAGCAAAACTTGTACTATGGAAACTAGGTAACTGATAGACATACTTAAACATACCTATTTTGTAAATACATACAAACTATAGATAAATTAACATACAGACGGTAGAAAATTAGAATGTTCATTACATAATAATTTTCTACTCGTGGGGATCGAATCCTCACCCTTCGGCGCAATAGACCATTGCTGTATACACTGCTCCAATCGGATGGTCATATAAATATTGACTTAAATTTCACACCTTTGCAGTTGCTCAGCAAATCATGTCGATATATATTGAACATATAATACTCATGATGAAATAAAAGGAATTTATTCCCCAACCAAACATTTTCTTGGTAAAATTGTATTATAAAACTATCTAAAAGGAGGTTAAAAATCACAACAGAACCGCCACCTCGAGCTCCAATTTTCCATAAAACTGTCATCAATATCCAAAAATCCACTTTTTCCAATCCAACACTAATGGCTGACGTAATCAGCGAACTTTAAACCAAATAGCCGTATCCAACGCAACAGGATTACGTATTCGCGTCACATAAATATTAATGCGCTTTCAGGGCCGTAGCTGAAAGGACATAGCCGGGCAATGCCCCAAAATCCTTATGTCTATACAGTATTTACAAAAAAGTATGTTTCAGTATGTCTATCAGTTATCTAGTTGCCATAGTACAAGTTTTGCTTAGTTTGGGACTAGATGGCGTTGTGTTAAATGTCCAAGTTAGTATATCGGTAAAGAGCTAAGCTAAGTGTATGGATAAATGAAATGGTAAATATTGGCACATAAGTGCCATATACGTATCAGTGCTTTAATTTACAAACTTTAGACCCTTCCTTGAAATCGTGTAGGTTTAGGAATAATCCCCAAATTTCCTAACCAGAAAAGTGTTCATCAAATAAGAAATTTAGTAATTTTCGTTAAATTTTATTCATAGTATATCTCGATATCAGCCCCGATAAAATACTTGTACTTGAATTGATATCTGGGTAGGTAAAATTGAAGAATATATGAAACATACTGCAGGGCAAACATAGATTAGACGTAAGTAACGGCCGTTTTCAATATTCTATCTATCCCTTGTTGTGCTTCCTAAAGTCACACAAATCCATCTTTTTGCACTTACTTTGATTTCAATATCCTAACGACTGATACGTTTGCTATGACTTTTGTCTATCTATTGTCATATAATTTGACATGACAATCTATCCATGGTCATTGATACATTATTGAAAATGGCCGTAAGTCCATGAGTAGTAATTGCTGAAGCCGAACTTGCAGATTACGGAGTCGGGAAAGAATTTTCTTTACAAATAACCCATGCCCCATCTTCAAGTGAATAACTACGTCCCTGTACACCTTCTCAAATGACGGGCATTAACATAATATCACATTCACGTCATGTGCGTACCCCGTGACAGTTCTACTAAAAACGTAATATAATAAATGTCCACTTGATGGCGATTTAATAAATGTCTTCACTGAGATCATGAACGGTTACGTGGCACTATCTGTCGTTTGAATTTGATGCCTGTGACCCACTAACGACTTACTTGCTGATTCTTACAGTTGTAAATGCGATAGAATTTGGAGGCTTTAAGATAATATTTTATTCAATACCCAAGAAATGCTTATTAGATTAAATCCAAATATCTTATCACTTTATATTAGATTAATCGTATTGTTATGTCATGGCAATGCATTTTAAGTATTGAATCTAAGACTACTATTTAGCAGTAAAAAAAATAAAAAAAAATTATGAAAAAAAATAAAAAAAAATAAAATAGTTTAGAGTCTGTCAAACAGTCACTGTAGCCGATTACGGCCAGGGAATCATCATATGGAATCATATAAAACTCGACTCATGCAAGATTACTTCTATAATCACAATATAGAACAAAGCAGTAGTTATTAGCTACTATCAACAGAAACAATCCAAACGAAAATCGCGCAGTAATTCACCGTTTATCCAACTCGCTTTGTCTCCCGGAGCACGAACTAATCAACCCTCAGTGCAATCTTATCTGAAGCAACAGATTCTTAGTTCCAGCGTTCCGTGTGAGCTCTGATGAATTTCTGATTCATTGCACTTTGCGAATCTTGTACTATTACCGAATTGTTTCAACAAAAACTAAAATGCGATTGAAAATTAATTACTCTCTTTTTTGCCATATGATTCTAAAACCGTTTAATCTGTCCCTCTGGGAGTTTTCTACTAAAGAAAAAGGCAAAACGGGCATGGATTCTTAGCTTGAGTATTCCGTGTAAGTTCTTATGAATTTCTGATTCATTGCACTTTGCGAATCTTGTACTATTGTTACCGAATTGTTTCACCAAAAATTTAAATGCGATTGAAAATTAATTATACTCTTTTTTGCCATATGATTTTAAAACCGTTTTATCTGTCCCTTTGGGAGTTTTATATTAAAGAAAAAGATAAAACATGGGCATGGATTCTTAGTTTGAGTATTCCGCGTAAGTTCTAATGAATTTCTGATTCATTGCGCTTTCTGCACTGAATTTGGTATCACATTTCGGCATTTCTAATGAGTGTGATTAATTCTGAACAAACTAAGCCTTTTATGCATTAAAAAATATTTTATGTTCTTTAAAAAGTGCGCATAAGAATGTCTATCAGTTATTTAGTTTCCATAGTACAAGGTTTGCTTTGCGACTATATGGCGTTGCGTTAAATGTCCAGGAATATTTATTTATTATTATTCACACACATTTTTTTTAATTGACAATATTCAACCATTCGTTTGCTATGCCACAAAAAATAAAAACACCCAAATGAGAACAGGCAACACCTATTAAACGGAATATTTTTATCCGTTCAATCGCACATCAGTTACCACAATGGACAATCAATTCGGTGTGCTATTGCAATTGAACAATTTTGAAATACCGAAACTACGCAATTTATTTAGCAAAATTTTTGTCAATCACGCGTAAACAAAAGGTTTTGAATTTTCGACTGGAATTTTGGATCTAGATTTAATTTGAATTTTCAACACTAACGCAAGCGAATTAGAAATAGGAGGTGACAATTATTACATCTTGTTAAAATATGATTTAGAAAATAAATTGATATAACGTTGTGATATAGCCCACAGTTATAAAAAGTTAAGTCTAATGAATGAGAAAGTATAATTGAATGTTAATAATCATTCATCACATAAAAATCTTTACCAATATTGAAGGAGCTTGAAACTCGCAACCATCCCAAGAATCAATTACACTTACAAACTAATACAGCCGCTATGAGACGGAATCGCCGATATTAATAAAGCCTCGGTCCGGCTGAATTTATGTCCCATCTAATCTCGCTTCGAACACGCTTTATATTAATTGCAATCGGAATGCTAGATCACTCCAAATTATCGATAAGCACTGCGGTCCAATTTGATATATTTTGCTTGAGAACTTTCAATAATCAACGAAAACTAACTAACAGTGGAAGACGACAAATGCAAAGGATTTAATTACAACTTTTTTGTTTATGTTAGAAGGTAAATACTTAAAATTTCTTTAATAATTTCGACATTTAATGCGTTCCTAATTATTGACTAGAAATAAATGATGCACCTGCGTTTAGGTATGTATATACCTAAACGTGTGGGTATCCACATATACAATGTGTGCCCTATAATAACTCCTATGTAGTTAGTCTCTACGAAAGACGTGCTTACCAATAGGCGTCACTGGTGAGTGAGGTCCCTAAACTAAACTGAAACATAGCTGGCAAAATTGTTACTAAGTCTCGCGCCAAAATAAAGTTAACAATGAAATATTATATTTCATTGTTAACACAAAATTATTAATTATTTTAGGGCATGCCGCAGTGTTGCGTAGTCCCGTTTCGCTCGGAAAAAGGAGGTCACAAGTTTTTCTTACTTTTACTTTTAAATTGTTCACATTCACTCACGCGTCACTAGCGCAACTAGCGGTGAATTCACACGCTATAGCTCTCATTGTTTATCTATAGGTAAAATATAAACAA
The DNA here is from genome assembly GCA_001586405.1 of Phoebis sennae. NCBI lineage: Eukaryota > Metazoa > Arthropoda > Insecta > Lepidoptera > Pieridae > Phoebis > Phoebis sennae. Next base: position 186,514 of record LQNK01000256.1, on the reverse strand, counting down.
AATATATTTGCAAAATTTTAAAACAAAGAAGAAATAAACGACATTAACGCTGCATTGACATTTCTCCTGCTAAATCTGTGGCAAGATATGTCACTTTCTCATTGTTTGCAGGCTCATCAAATCACTGTTCCTTACATTTGCAGTGATCTACCAAATACTACACCACGATCACTTGCAAAAGACGCAAGGATCTATGATGATGGTGAAAACTAGAGAAGTGTGTAGGTCACCGTGGATGAAATGTACTCAAAACGATTGTGATCTTTCTGTTTTCAAGTACCTCTCTTTTACATACCTGTAAAGACGAAACGATTCTAACCGTAGACTTCCACTGGCACTTAACATAATTTGTACAAAGCATAAAATAAATGATCACAGAAATGAGATCAAAACTATTCAACTCGCATCCAAGTTATACTGTATGCTATCTAACTTCACCGGCTCCACATAATATGTTCCAACGATTTAACTCGCTCGTGTTCTTGCGATTTTGTTTCAACTTTTGAAGGAGGATTCACTTCATGTTTGGAATGACAATTGAATGTAGAAAGTTGTATGAGATGGTTATGATGCGAGGTATGCTTAAAGGAGAAATTAATGATTATGATTTTTTTTTACCCTATAGGAGGCAGCGGTACATGCGCTTCACTTGATGTGTGATTGACCATGACAATGAATGCCTTCCCAGCTTGAAGGAAGGGGAGGGGGATAAGGAGAGGACTTATGATAGGGAGTTGAGAGAGGAGTATAATAGGAAGGGATTATAGGCCTCCGAGCACCCGCTCACGGTACGAAACACAGCGCAATACTGCTTCACGCCGGTCTTCTGCTAGGTTATGGTAATTTGAGAGCTTGGCCCAATTCAGCAATGGTCAACTCCCACTCTTAGATTCGGTGAGATAATATGCTCATAGCAAATTTAACTGGGTTTGTTAACATTATTTTTTTAATCGAGCAGTAATGCTGCAGATTAACAATATAAACATGTTTTTACTTAATAGCTTTATATAAAAGTTATGTCATTTAAACAAAAGAGATTTTAGCGAAAGTATAGAGGATGAAAGTATTTTATTCATCCCATGCTTTATCTTTGCTACTTTAAGATACAGTTGACGAGAATTGAAATGAAACTTTCATGTCCGACTTATGTTTCAACTGTTAGTTTCTTCTTGGATTTGACCGCTTACGTTTTAGAACTGAAAATAGATTCAAAAGTTTTAAACTTTTAAGAATTTTTCTAGAAGTTATATCCGTTTCTTAAATTTAAGCTCTTAATTACAGCAAAGTTCAACGGCGATTGTATGTTTGTAAGAAGCAAATGTAAGAATGAAAAACTTTGCCATAACCATCACCTGAGTTTTGTTTATCTGATCTTAATTAAATATAATATTTATTAGTGTAAACTTTTCGTCTATGAATATTAAATATATTCATAGACGAAAAGTTTACACTAAAGAAAATGTCATGTTCGAAGATGAGCGAATTCTCTGAGGGGGTAATGAAAATAGGGGGGGTCAAATAGATAAATCTTTGTAAGAGTAAATCTGGAGAATGTTTTATCCGATCGTGATCAAATTTTGTAGGCGAATAGTATAAAGAAAAATCCATAACATTATCTATCCAAAAAACGTAAAGGAAACTATAGAGAACAAAGAGTCTTACAAAAATCTCGTCCATTATTCCACATCACCGAACTTACAACCAGTTAAACATATACAATGCAATCAATCTCGTTGACGATGATGAAATACCAGTCACACTTGATATCGATTTCACAAGACAAATCGAGAGTCAAGCGATTTGATGAATCGATACATCGTCCGATGCATTTGATTAATTGTTGATAGATAATCGATTTGACTAACCGCTGGCTAATTAGTTGCGGTGGTTATAATTATACCGTTTAAATTAATTTGTTTAGCAAGAAATAAAATTAACAATAAAAACGTAGTGCGTTATTCTACTAATGGAGTTTTCTAATATTTAGAAAATGTCTACAGGATTTTAAATATTTTTCTGTCAACTGTTAAATTTAGCGTGACTGAAATTCAGCAAGCAAAATAAAGTCTAGCCAGCAATTATGAACACTAACGTTCTGATTCATAAAAATCAATAGCATTATTAATGCTGTCCACAGGTAATACAGGTTAATGTGACGTGGTCTCTTCCACATCTTGACCGTGACTCTTTTGAGAAAACAATAGTATTTGCTAGTCTTAGCATTTAAATTTCGTGGCCTAAATTTGGTAAACAATTGAAAGTACAAAGACTAGCTCTTATTAACGCTATGAAGTGTCAACTTATTTGGTAATTTTCTGGGAAAACCAACTTATTTTGCCTCTATATAAAACTCAAAGGTGACTAACTGACATCGTGACCTATCAACGCACAGCCCAAGCCGCTTTACGGTTCGGACTGAAATTTGGCATGCAGTGATATTATGACGTAGGCATCCGCTAAGAAAGGATTTACAAATCTCACGGGAACGGGTAAAACAGATATACGTTCTTTTACACGGTTCTATTAATAAAGGGCTCTCACGTAACCTGCTCTTATCCCCTCACTACAAAACGTTAACGATACAAAGGCGTAATGGGGTAATATTTCTGTCCGAACAGCAGCAATCTGTTGCTGCACGTATGTACGACAGACCATTACATGGACTGGAGCACATAACAATTATGAAATAATAGAATTTTACCCGATAATATCTAGCTTGGGAAAGCTTCTTTTCAATTGAATGCATACAAGTTGCAAGCGTATATTTTTTGTACGTGTGTCAATGACAAAAATGTTCAGTATATATTTCCCTTGTTTAAGGAATTATTTTGTTGTCTAGCCCACGCTATCTCTAGCGTAAAATTCGGCGTCCATAGATCTATATTCGGCGTCAATTGATCAATCAAAGGTATTCTATCACTTGTTTTGTGGTTTACTTCATCTAAATACGTTCAGTAGTTGGGGCGTGATTGACGCACAAACATGTATACATTTATATTATTAATTGGAAGTAGGATTTGCTTTTAAAAATTTAATTAAAGAAATCGATTAATCATCCACAAAAGTATTAAAAATAACTTAAAAAGCCTAGCTAACGTTGCGAGCAAATACTACTATGAAAACGTGTATTTTATACTAAAGAGTGTTTCCAACCTCATGTTAAAATAACAAAGTTCTAATAAGTTATACAACGAAATGCATATGCATGCACGCTCGTGCTACGAAATTTTTCTAGAAACTTCTGGGTTTACTGAAAGTCCATGAAAGTTGGCTGAGACGGTACTAGGCACGATATTTCGTAATCAGCCCAACTATTGACTGCCGTCATCGATTTAGATACAAAGCTTTGTTGGGTTCCGTAGAATTTAATATCCTTTATTTTCTTTTAAAAAAATATCGTTCAGTTAAAGCAACCAAACCTTCAATTTTTAGGTGGATGGGGTGTTGGGGCTTTCTACCCCAAAAATAATAAAATCTACAAGTCTATGCTTTTATTACTATTGCAAATATAAGTAACTGATGTTAAGATCAGATTCAGGTCAAATATAGTTCACTTTTGAAATGCCGATATTATAGTACCAAAATTTATAAGATTGTTATTTTTTATAGAATGCCGAATGAATGATGGGAGTGCAGGATGGAATAACCTAAGTTTGGACAAAGTATATTTTCAGTAATGATGTTATTCAACAATTTGCTATTAATAAGTCTCAGAGTCGAGATGGCTCGGCATGTTTTATCCGATGTTGATAAAATGTCGTAGGCAAATAGTTTAGACAAAGAAAGAATGTTGAGTTTTAAAATCGGCGGAATTGGTAAGGATTACGAAGATAAGGAGATCAAAAAGGTATCAAATGCAAGGTCTATTTAAACTTAAAGATTTTTACATTACAACGCGAGGTCTAACTCGGAGCGAGCAGTTATTTATTTATTTACGGGGCTATTAAAATGTATAACATTATCCGTATGCTCTTTCCCTGCTTAACGGTAAAAAGGTATACAAAAACTCATTATACAATACGGAACCACAAATAAAACTCAATCAAATCAAATAGGTATCACATGAAAGGTCTTGATTTTTACATTATAACGCGAGGTCTAACTAAGAGCGAGCAGTTAATTATTTATTTACAGGGCGATCACTATTCATAAGATTATCCCTGTGCTCTTTTCCCTGCTTAGCGGTAAAGTACACAAAAACTCATTATGCAATACGGAACCACAAATAAAACTCCAATCGCGCTTGTCCCAGTGTACGACGGAACTTTTCAGTTTGCCTTAATGTAATGTATCGATTTGTTTTTTATTTTTTCCGTGGCTTCCCTGATGTTCGCCGTGCCACGACGTATTTGGTGGTTTTGCTGTTTTTGTCCAAATGAGTTGATCCGTTGAGGTAAGCTTTTTAATGTATTGTTGCGATTTTTAAAAAATTCTTATTTAGAACTATAATATGTGTGTTGTGTGTTGACTGTTTCTTCTATATCTTTTTCTCTATTGTAATATTTACTCTCATTATGTCAACATGAAAAGTGTAAATAAATAAATAAACAAATATGGGACTATTTCATTGATTTTTTAAAGTATTATAAATTGTTTGTTAGCTTGTATTTTTATAATTATTATTTGTTCATGCATGTGATAAAGTGAAAAACAACAGCACAATCTCCCCCATTTGCACATTTTTTTTCAGCATTTAATACTGATCTTATTTTCAAACTAATATTAGCTGTTGTTAATTGACGAATATATTTGGTTATATTTCTAAGAAATGTAACAAAATCGGTTATTTAAACTGAGCGAAAAGCGATGGAATAAATAATAGTTTCTCAATGTCAAATATTAATATCCCAGGTTTCTGTCATAGTGAATCTGAACTTCTCGAATATGTAACTGAATATTGATATTTGCAGTAGTTATCCAGTTGTTAGATATTGAGCGAATATAATTTGTATATTGCAGTACAGTTGCAAAGTGTATTGAGTATTGCTTCCTAGGTATGGATCTATTACGTTTGCTCATTAAACTTCAATTTTATGTGGTGCAGTAAAAAATATAGGCTAGAATAGTTATCTATATCTCTATATTATTATGAATGTTCCAAGTTTCCATGTCACAGTGAATCTGAATTTCTCGTATATGTAGTAACTGGATATTGATATTTGCAATAGTTATCCAGTTGTTAGATATTGAGCGAATATAATTTGTATATTGCAGTACAGTTGCAAACTGTATTGCGTATTGCTTCGTAGTGATCTGTTACGTTTGCTCTGTGGTTTTGATATTTCCTATAATTTTTATTTTTATTAAACGTAACATGGGAATAGGCATAGGTGCAAATAAATGTGTTTCTGACCGTTTCCACTAATACCTTTAAACATTTTCCTTTGTTAGGAAGGTAACTTTTATCACTAATTTAATGAATTTTGTTTCGCTTTTAGTAGAAAATGATCATCGGAGGTAAACTCCACTCATTAAACTTCAAACTCAACGGTGCTGTTAACAATATAGGCTAGAATAGTTATCTATATCTCTATATTATTATGAATGTCCCAAGTTCCCATGTCACAGTGAATCCGAACTTCTCGTATAATATGTAGTAACTGTATATTGATATTTGCAGTAGTTATCCAGTTGTTAGATATTGAGTGAATATTATTTGTATATTGCAGTACAGTTGCAAACTGTAGTGAGTAGTGGTTTCTAGTAATGTATCTATTACGTTTACGTTAGTTTCAATTTTGTTTTTCATGATGTACTTATGATTTGATATTTTTTTACTATCATATCGCTGATTCACTACCGTATCTTCTGATACCGGGGCAACTCTGGGATTAAAAGTAGTCTATATGTTTATCTGAACCCTTACCTTATGTATATCAAGTTTCATCATAATCGGTTCAGTAGCTTTTGCGTGAAAGAGTAACAAATAAACATACATACATCCTCAAATACACAATTAGTAGGATCATAAAATATGGCTAGAAAATGAAAAAATAATCCATCGGTTACAATTACTATTTACAATTATTTTTTCCACAGAATTTTGAGCAATACTAGTCCAACTAGCCTACTAGTCCTAAGTATTATAACTGCGAAAGTTTGCGAAGATCTTAATTTTGACTCAAATCCACTCATCGCTCTACTAATACGCTAACTTCATTTCTACCTTTCTCTCTAGTTATCGCGTTATCAATGTATAGCCACGTAAGACATTGGATTAAACTTACGAAGCCTCCTTACCCCTATAACCCTTACAGATCAAATCTTAATACATCCCCTTCAGTTAATTGTTGGACTGGAGTATATTATAATAGTTTGCTTTGTTTGTTAACATTTCTTACTAATTAAAAAGCCGTAGTCCATGAACATCAACATAGATTCATCCATCAGTCTAGTAGATGCCTTGCCGGTTAGAATGAAGAGGAGGGTGTAAGGAAAGGATTAATGATAGGATATTGGGAGAGGAGTAGAAAAGGAAAAAGCTCTTCAGTAAAAAGCGAATAAAATTGAGATTATGAGTGATAAAAATAAACTTGACAATCAATGGAAAATGTTTAAAAGTATTAGCAAAATTGTTTTAGAAACACAATTATTTACATCTATGTCCCATGTTACGTTTTATAAAAGTAAAAATTATAGAAAATATCAGAGGAATAGTATACGAATACAGGCCTCCGGCCCTCCGCCCAGATTACGAAACATAGTGCAATACTGCTTCACGCCGATCTTCTGCTAGGGGGTGGTAATTACACCGGTGCGAGCTAGGCTCAATAGTGTAATGCTCAGCTTTTACTCTTTTATTGTTGAAGATGTTATGCAGTAATACCCCCTATCCCGTCTTACGACACCCACTGGTACAAATGGGGTGGCGACAGACGCATTCTAATCTGTTACCACAGTGGTAAAGCCTATTTGACAAACGATTCATTATATATATTATTTACTTCTAATACTCGCTCATCATAAAAATAAGATAAATTTATTGAAAATAAATAAATACTAAATGAAAACTTAGTTCAAATAAAAATAATTAAATATTACTGTATCTCTGCACAACGAGTTTCACTTCAAATACCTACGTTTTCCATTAACCAGACGTATATCATTGTCTGCTCATTTACCAATGACAAAAAGTAATTACAAACCACAGTTCCAGACCATTATATCGGGCGTTCAACTTAAAAACCATCTGTTTATTAAACTTTGTACTTAGAACAACCCTTGAGCGTTTCACGAAATCAGTAATATTATAATTTAGGCAATTTATTTCAAAGGCTACGGGCGTCCTTTGTGGATAGCTTCGGTATAGCCCCTGGGTTCTCTTACTCGGGTCTATTTTGGAAGTTGTTTAGATTTTAATGCTCTGCGGGGATTTAAATTTGATAATTCTGAATTTTTGTCGCGTTTATCGTTGTTCTGTTTGCGGTTTATTAAGAGAATATGGAGATTAAGGAGGTGGATAGAATTTATAATTATTGAGTTCGTAAACGACAGATGTTAAGTGTTTGAACTTTTTTGTGTTTATGTTGTATTGAAAAAAAAACGCGGGATTGATAAAAAAACTTTCATAGATAAACTGCCATATTTGGATGGAGCGAAATTAAGATTATACCACAGACAATTGTAAAAAATATTGACAGCTAAGTTAGTAACTTATAAAAGGATATTTGAGGATGTATTTAAATTGAATTTTGGTGTGGATGATAAGACTTCTATGTGTGTATGTATGGGCAGACTGTTTTTTAACAGCTTTTGGGGATAGAAACAATGTTATTATATATATTATACATACTATAGTACTAATTTACACGCATATGCGTATGTATAAATAGAAAAAAAGTTCGTCCACCTTACAAAACAATGTGTTGCTTTATATCCAAGGTTGCTTTACGTAACTTGCTTCAAAAGAGTTTGTACTAATTATATTTTCATATAACTTTTGACAATGTCTTCCGTTACGTCCTTATTGACAGTACATTATACACATTTTTATTAAACATTTACAATATCTATAGGCAGTATACGAATCAATATTAGTTTATTAGTTCACGTTCCTGCTATTGGCAGGTTTGGGAGATAATCAAGTTGGAAAGGTCGAGGTACGTTCAATCTTGTATCTTTATTGATCGAATCTTGAACGGTAGGCTTATATTATTAGGCCGGCCACACACATGCTGAATTTACAGATTCTGAATTAAGATTCTTAATTTAGAAAGGCCAGTATATCATACATTATCGGCGTGCTCGACACACATCCTGATTTTTTCAGATTCTGAATTTTTTAGATCGACCTGTAAAGATCTGAAATCACATTCTAAATTCAGACGGATATTCAGCATCTGTGAGGCCGGCTTTAACTAGCTCTGCCCCGCGGTTTACTCGCGTATATGGTTCGTTCCCGTGGGATCCTGTGTCCCTCTACTGGCCCTAAACTATCTCCCTACGAATTTTCTGCCGAATTGGATTGTAGATGACGAGTTATAAGTGTAACAAACCCCTCCCTGTCTTATATATGTAATGGGTAATGCTAGAAGATGGAGTAAACTTAGGTTTACCCGGGTTGACTTAGTATTACCCAAGCTCCTTGGGTAAATAATAATAAAAATCGACTCTTACCGTATCTTCAACAGGAGAATATTTTAATTAAATTAGATAGTTTTTTTTTAACTGGATTCTCTAAGCTCGATCGGCAGATAATCTATTTAAATTTTTACTTAATTGAGTAGTACAAATATCACATTTTATCTCTTGAGTA
>LQNK01000256.1:149729-176689 GCA_001586405.1 Phoebis sennae | reverse complement strand
CCATAGTTGCGTTACGTAACTTGCTTCAAAGGAGTTTGTACTAAATAAATTTTAGTTGTACTTTTGACAATGTCTTACGTTACGTCCTTATTGACAGTACATTATACACATTTTTATGAAACATTTACAATATCTATAGGCAGTATACGAATCAATATTAGTTTATTAGTTTACGTTCCTGCTATTGGCAGGTTTGGGAGATAATCAAGTTGAAAAGGTCGAGGTACGTTCAATCTTGTATCTTTATTGATCGAATCTTGAGCGGTGGGCTTATATTATTAAGCCGGCCAGACACATGCTGAACTTCCAGAGTCTGAATTAAGATTCTTAATTTAGAAAGGCCAGTATACCATACAATATCGGCTTGCTCCACACACATCCTGATTTTTTCAGATTCTGAATTTCTTAAATCGACCTGTAAGGATCTGAAATCAGATCCTAAATTTAGACACACATTCAGCATGTGTAAGGCCGGACTTAACTAGCTTTGCCCTACGGATTACCCGCGTATATAGTTCGTTCCCGTGGGATCCTATAAACGTGCATAAAAAAGTAAACATACCTTTTATATTCTGTGTAAACAACTTTATCAGATTATGTAGGTTTATTTCAGGAAGTTCTGCGTACTTTACAAGTAATTCATTATTTTGTAATTTAACTCAATTAATTTAAAGGTCTGTACAAACATGTATGGAGGGCTTTTGTTGTTAATGACTCTCATTTAGTTCTTAGAAATTTTGTTAACTTCTAACCATATAGAATGAAATTAATGAATTTGAATTCGTTTTTGAACTAAGTATTTTAATATTGCATTTATATTTATAAAAATAGTTCTTAATTTCTTTTGTGAAAATTTTTAGCTGTTATAGTATATTAGTAAAGTGTATTAATTTTTAAAAGGAATGATAAATACAAACTTTTTAATTTAAAAAATTAAATACTTTTGATAATATGAACAGAAATCTAATATAATATGTATGTGTAACTATAGGATACAACGGAATAGATTTTTTTAATATCCTTATTGATTGTTGTCTAAGCTACCGTATAGATTTAAAAATTATTTCTAATTATGAAAAATAGTTTTATGAGGCTATACACATTACGGTACATTCATTGTTTTTGGCAGTCTTATAATATGGAAGCAGTGGTTTACGTACTAAATAATTCTATCATTGGTGGTATAGTGTTCAATGTTTTTTATTTATTCACAGGACAACTGCTGAATACAGCTAGTTTTAAGTCTCACTTCCAGGTTAAAACATGGCAAGAAGCGCAGAAGCAGAAGTGGAGAAGATGAAGGCACTAGAGGAGCGTATAAAAGCACCTTCCATATGGGGCAGAGTGGCTTGTGGTATACGCTTTGAGGATCTACAGGACAAGAGGTACGAGGACGCAGTGAGACTGCTGAAGAAACACTATTTGACTGAAGAGGTGAGGTTCTATATGTACCGATTAAAGTTATTAGGTTCAAATTGATGGTTGCGTAAAAAAAGATAGGGCACATGCTAAAATACGCAAGCTTCAGCTAAGGTTAATTAATAATATTGTATACGTCAATCATTTTGAAAATAGCAACTTATTATTAAGTTTCTTGCATGTTCTTCTCAATAGACACTGCCTTCGGAATTGGTGGTAAATAAAAAAAATGTTTTACGTCTCAAAAGAGCTTTCAAAAAAGATAATTTGAAAAATAAACGACTTAAATTTAAATTTTAACCTGTTGAAAAAATGTTGAAAGTAAAATAGTTACAAGATAATAAATGTGAAAACACCGCGCGTAAATTATATTCTTCTCCTAGTTCACCTTCCTATAATTCCTTTTATTATCTTACTGCAAAGATTCTATATGGTTAAATAATGATTCATTATTTGCTACGATTATCTTACTCGTGGATAATGTAGCTTTCGAATGGTGGAAGAGTTATTAAAATCGATCCAGTTGTTTTTGAGCCTATTCATTACAACGAAATAAAGCTTTCCTCTTTATAATATTAGTGTAGATAGAGTAATAAAGAAAATCAAAATATTACAGCGTTATAGTAATTAATAGTTCATTTATTCCTTTATTAAAAATGTTATGTTTCAAAGCAAAGAAAATCTAGAATCTGATTTAATGGCTTTCTAAAAAATCCAATTACATCGCGAAATATTTAATCAAAGGGTAGAAGGGAAAAAATGGATTGACCATTGAAACGTTAATTTTGTTAATTGAGACACTTTGGCGACCCAAAAACAACGGTATAATAGACTTTCTAAAACCCGCACAATACGATCAATCCGGGGTTGTAGAATTAACATGATTTTGTTCCGATGTTGAACAAACGGTTTAATTTTAATGCTTTATTGAGTCCGTTTGTTTTAAAAACTCGTGGGTCAATGACTCTTTTATCTTAATACAGCTAAATCTCGTATTTAAATACTGTGAATGATCATGAGAGAACGAATTCGATTTCATTAATGTCATTAGAACCACAGAATTGATGGTACTGAATAAAAAATCATCGTTCCTCTTAAAGAAAATCTTTTACTTACACTTGATTTAAGTAAGCCATTTAATGTGTACGTTATGGACTTATTGATAAATAGGTCATTATTTATAATGCCCGTTCACTATTAATAATAACTAGCTATATAGAACCAATTGATTAATTATTATCTAAACTTCATTATATTTTATCACATTGTCTGGTCATATCGCTTTGCATATGTTACCATTGGGCAATTTGATAATAGTTAATAATTTGATAAGTTATATTGAAAAGGGTTTCTGTTTAGTCTTTCATTGAAGTCCTTATGATTGGAGGCAGAAGGATTCTAAGCCTTAGTCAAATAATAACTTAAATCTTTATTAATTGTAAGGTTTTTTATCATACGCAGATGCTTCTATAAAACAAACAAATTGTTGTGCTTTTAATGTTGCGTTATCAATTAAGTTAATTGGTCAAAAATAAAGAGAATAGTTATAAAACACAATCTTATGACTCGGACAATTAGTTGATAGACGTTATTTATAATGCCCGAGCAATTTAATAATTTGAACAAATTTTCTCAAATTGCCAGCTCAAAATTGAAATTTTGACACATTTATTATTTGGTCTATAAGATGTTACGAAACAAAATATGAATACAACAAGCCTATTTAAAAAAAAAATGTATTTTTAAGCATAGAAAAGGGTCAAAAATTGGATCATGAGTATAGATTTCGTAATAGAGCAGTTTTGCGTTCAACGTACCTTCCTATAATATTAGTGTACCCACAAAATAGCAGCTCTATTATGCTCTTGACTTCATAAAAAATTATGTATAATAAAGATTACGCGTCGCTTATAAAGTTTCTTCACACCTGCCCGTAAGTGGGTACTTATGAGCCGCATACCGTGTGTATCCTCAAAGGCCTTAGGCAATTTGGACGTCTAAGCTAATGTTTACTGAAATACTGTTAATATTAAAGAATATAGGCTAGACTTGGTATTCACTGGAGGATTAGTCTAGCGCGTGAATTAGGATGTGTGTTCATTGAAGCATAGGTATTTTGGTGTATTGAGGTTGGATATGTCATGTGACCTTTGTGGTGTGACGACCCGATTGGCGCAATGGTTGTGACTTGTGGCTACGGTCGCCCTACGGCGCCGAAGGGCGTGGGTTCGATTCCCACGAGTAGAAAATTATGATGTAAACATTGTAATTTTCTACTGACTGGGTTTTAATCTATCTATAGAATGTATGAACAAAAAAAAATTATGTTTAAGTATGTCTATCAGTTATCTTGTTTCCATAGTACAAGCTTTGCTTATTTTTATTTATTTATTTATCATTGAATAAGATATAAAAGTTGAGGAAGTAATAGCAAAAATATGTAAAGAATAGGAGAATGCCTCATCAAATATGAGATTAAAATGAATTTTAATTTAGTTTCTTGTACTACAAAGGAGTAGATCTCAGATTTCGAATGGTTCCTTATTAATTAAAATTTACTCAAAATATAAAACTAAGAAGTTTAGATATCTTTCGTTTGAAATCCGCTGAAAAAGTATTTTCAACTATAACTATATTCAATATGGAAAATACTCGTGTTAAAAATACTTTTTAGATATCCTGTCGATCGCTGGTTTTAATAAAACATATACAGTAATTTTCAGATCACGTTCAGATCCGTGAAGATAGCCGAAGATAAGGAAGGCACGGATGAGTTCATCCACCACGTGAGGATCTGGATGAAGGACAAGATGTCCATCGCAGCAGTGAAGGAGGGCACAGACAAGTTGGTGGGCGTGCTCATCATGAGGATACAGGAGAAACGTTAGGCTTGAACTGCATAGAGATGACAGCGGGACTATGGGGTTTTAGACCTTATATTCATTAATATAAAATACATTATCGCGTGAGAAACTCGAGTCGCTGCTTATCATGAGGATACAGGAGAAACGTTAGGCTTGAACTGCATAGAGATGACAGCGGGATTATGGGGTTTTAGACCTTATATTCATTAATATAAAATACATTATCGCGTGAGAAACTTGAGTCGCTGCTCATCATGAGGATACAGGAGAAACGTTTGGCTTGAACTACATAGAGATGACAGCGGGATTATGGGATTTTAGACCTTATTTTCATTAATATAAAATACATTGTCGCGTGAGAAACTCGAGTCGCTGATCATCATGAGGATACAGGAGAAACGTTAGGCTTGAACTACATAAAGATGACAGCGGGATTATGGGGTTTTAGACCTTATATTCATTAATATAAAATACATTGTCGCGTGAGAAACTTGAATAGCTTCTACGACTCCTACGCAGTGGTGGATTTTTAAGCGAAATTGTTTATTATAACTAGTGGCTTGCATTTGATACCACTCTCAGTTACATTAATATGAAAATCGTCTACCTTACCTTCGTATCTTCGTAACCCAAGCTACCAAATTTACTGATCTTCAAACTCGACATTTCTTTAGTCTTGACTGTTTGCCTGAGAAACTTATATCAACATCATCCGATCTTGCGTTCCTCTCTCCTATCCCGTATCCTCTCTTCGCTCGGTTAAAAAAAATTACAGTTTAAAATCACATTATAATGAAAACGTTCGCCACTACACTGCACGCCGCTGCCATCTTGGTGTTATTTGTGCCTATAAAAGTACGTTTTTTATACTACACGAGTACATTTGTGTTAAAAATGCTTATTTGACTCCCCTATCTTCGTAAACCCCCTACTAATTTCGCTTATCTTAGAACTTAGGACATTTTGTCTGATCTATTTGCGTACGAAATTTAATCAAGATCGGATAAGCAATACTCAAGATCCGCCGGACATCTTTTAAATACTAGCATATAAAACATAAGAGTATATGTTCTCGTTCGGCCATCTCGACTCTGCGACCTCGCTTCATTAAGTCAAAAAATGTATTTTCTGTAATGTAAAAAAAATGTAGATTATACTCAAATTATTAGGGCGTTTTGAAACATCATCGTCACTTAACTCAAATAAATAAGGGACAACAGCAGGGGCCTACATTTTCAGTTTTCCACTTCCTTGTGTAAAATCCTATCTATATTCGGAATTCCATTTCGCGTTGATAACACAATTACGACTCGGTAAAGTGCGACTATGTTATTAATGGCTTTCAGCAATCTTGCGTACTTTCAACTGTATACCAATATATTTCGTCTAGGTTTTTGATCTAGTTTTTGTATCTTCTATATATATAAAAGAAAGTCGTGTTAGTTACTCCACTTATAACTCAAGAACGGCTGAACCGATTTAGCTGAAAATTTGGTAGAGAGGTAGTTTAGAGCCAGGAGAAGGACATAGGATACTTTTCATCTCGGAAATTCCACGGGAACGGGGTATATATGCGGGTGAAACCGCGGGGTACACCTAGTATAGAATAAAAATGCGCGGTTTTAATTTATATTTATTATATACTAGCTTTCCGCCCGCGGCTTCGCACGCGTGGGCTACTAATTTCTGTATTTGTTAGAGACGCACAACAAAAGTTTAAAAAAATTACGGTCGCAGGACTGCTGATATATGCGCATGTCTATAGTGTTTTTTATAATTTTCTATGGAAATAGGTTTCACCTAAGTCTCATAGTGCCTCTTCTAAATAAAGAAAATTGTAGCCCACGCGAGAGATCCGCGGGCAGAGAGTTAGTTATTTTTTGAAGGTTTTTGGAAATTTAATGAGTGTTTTTTAAAGTATTAATCTCTGCGTTAAGAGTATAAAAATGTCCGCAACTCAACTAAAATCTTACATTGTCACGTGGTATGACATTTTCACGACTTTATAAGCGTATATCTCAAAAAATATTTAATTTAGCAAAAAACACAATTAGAAACCTCTATTTCATTTTTAAAAACCTATCTAATGACATCTCATTTAATGATGTATTCGTAAATTTAATTTTTTATCCTCCGTTTACATGTATGGAGAGCTACCCCTAAAATATTTTTTTCAGATAAAATGTAGCCTATAAGTTGCACCTAATATTGGCCTATCAGCATGTGAAATTTTATCAAAATCTACCCAGTGGTTATGACGTGATTGACGCACATACAAACAGATAAACAGACAAACAGACAAACAGATAAACAGACAAACAGACAAACAGAAAAAAAAATCTAACCATGGTTTTGGTATCTA
This sequence comes from Phoebis sennae, assembly GCA_001586405.1. Lineage (NCBI taxonomy): Eukaryota > Metazoa > Arthropoda > Insecta > Lepidoptera > Pieridae > Phoebis > Phoebis sennae. The sequence goes on along the minus strand of LQNK01000256.1, from coordinate 170,044 downwards.
TAGAAGATACATATTGCATACCAATTACTCTTTTTGAAAAATATTCCATGTACAGAAATGGTTTGGTTACTGTTTTATTATATGTATAGATTATTATTGTCTCCAACGTTTCGAACACTTTACAGCGAGCGTGGTCACGTATAAAAAATGTGTAACTACCTCCACCTATTTTCATTACGTTTGTATGTGGAAAACTGGCTCGAATCATTCCAGATGTGACTAATAGTGTCTTCTTGTTTTTTGATGTGAAGACATAGAGGTTCTATAGCATTTTCAATTTCAATTATTACATGCGTATTTTTTATTATTACTTTGATGTATGAGAATTATTCTTAACTACATTTTTTCAGATTCTTGAATAGAAAGATAAGATTTATTCAAATACCTGTGCGGTGAACAAGATATAAATAAATAGTTAATTTCACACATGTAGCAGTGTGGCGTTGAACGGGGAACTGCTCAGCGTATGCTGCTCCTACGTTAGTCACAGCGCTGATTTTCAGCAGCTCCCAATGGCATGGTGACGATTGGAGAAATCGGGAATAGATTTACATAAATTTACTAAATTAATTTCGTAAAATAATTTAGTAAATACAGTAAAATATAGTACTGGCTATGTTGCTAATAAAATGTGAGACTTGTACTCGCTATAGCAAGAGATTTATAACATTATTTGTTCCGTGAAATATTCCCTACCCGAAATAACATTCACCGAACATCCCCTAAACTCCCTCCATAACCGTCCATACAAAAACACGTAGTATTTTTGCAAAACTATTTCAGTGTAACAATAACAAGCGGTGGAAATGCGATCAAAATACAGACTCCGAAATCTATTTGCGTATCTGTCGATATCGTATCGATTCGTATAAAACTCGATTTTCCTGTATCGGTGGCCGTAACATTAGGAGTGGATTCCTTGAATGCTTCGAGCCTAAATTTTTACAGCATCCGTAAAAAGAATTCCGATTCAGCTTAAGGAGTTCATGGTACAGTATCCGTTGTAGACGTAAGCGGATAACAATTTTCGTTTTTGAGATTTTATTTGTAACTAGCTGATCCGCGCGGCTTCGCTCCCGTAGCATAATTATGTTACATAAAAACGGTTCTAGTGAGTTAATCTTAAAAGATAGACATATACTGTCGCGGACATTTTTGTAGATCATTTCAAGAGGAATAATTCTTTCATACATATTTTTTTGGTATCTTGAACCGTTTTCGCAGCGCACGCAACGGAAGCCCTCAAGCATGAATAATTTTCCCCGTTGTTTTCACATTTTCCATTATTTCTTCGCTCCTAATAGTTGCAGCGTGATGTTATATAGCCTAAAGCCTTCCACGATAAATGGTCTAATCAACACAAAAATAATTTTTCAATTCGAACCAGTAGTTTCTGAGATTAGCGCGTTCAAACAAACAAACAAACTCTTCAGCTTTATAATATTAGTATAGATTTTTTGTAATCTTAAAAATTTACCGTTTATTTAAAACTAGCTGATCCTCGTGGCTTCACTTCCATAGCATAATGTTATATATATAGCCTTTAAAATATAGCCTATGTTACTCGACGATAATGAAGTTTTCGGATGGCGAAAGAATTTTTAAAACCGGTCCAGCAGTTTTTGAGCCCATTCATAACAACCAAACAAACAAATAAACAAAGTTTTCCTTTTTATCATATTAGTAGACTAGTTTTGCCCCGAGATTTGACATACGTATATCTCCCGTGGGATTTTCGAGATAAAAACTGTTCTGTGTCTTTTCTCGAGTGTTTAATGTATTTATTTATTATAAATTGAAACAACGAATAGCTTACATGCTAAACAATTTTAATTTAAAGTATAAAAAACAATACATATTTTCCTAGCCTACTTGCCAATAATAGGTGTGAAACAGCATTTGTTATTTATACTATGTATGTTCAAAATGTCATCCGAACCGTTTCAGTGGTTTAGGCGGAAGAAGGGACAGACATACAGAGTTACGAGGATAAGGATATGTATACTGTTTATTTATTAGTGTATAAAACTAACTTTATTATTTTTTTGCTATAATAGACTCATTCTTTTGTATATTTTGCTCCATAGTAAAGTTTATTTGAACTCCGCTGCCTTTCGCATTTGCACCAAACATTTCGTACGTAAATTGGATTCCAAGTAGTCCCGCTATGGGTCTATATTTGGGGAAGATCTACACTGTCGACCAGCCAAAACGTAAGGTGGGCTTGTATATATTAGCTAAGTTATTTGGGACCTAGCTTTGCGAGCCTTTGTTTTGCATATTTATGTTGCGTAACTCGTGTGCTTTTGATGTGTCGTGTGCGAATTATTTTTGTTTTATTCTCGTATATTTTATTTATTTATTTTATATCAGGCATCATGTAGTTACAGTCAATAGATCTTAAATAACTTAAAGCTACGATATTTGACCGAGCGAAGCAAAGTCTCAGAGTCGAGATAGCCGGGCGGTTGTATGTTTGTATGTTAGTATGAAAAACTTTGTCTGACGTAACTCGAGTATATCGGATTTTGATTAAATTTCATAAGTGAATAGTTTAGACAAAAGAAAATGTCGAGTTCGAAAGGGAGCGAAATCGGTGGGGTAACGAAGATAGGGGTGTGAAATAGGCGATTTTCATATAAATATAGTCGAATGAAAGGTCTTGACTTATACATTACAACGCAGGGTTCAGTTCGGGGCGAGCCACTAGTTAAGTACGGTAATACCTAATGCGCGCTGTAAAGTGTTTGTCGGGTTAAGTAATAATGTAATAAGCCACGTTTAAAATCCGCTAAAAAGCATTTCTATTTAACTCTTTCTTCGCTCGCGTTATTGTCATGTCAGATCATAACTTATAAAAAAAAACCATCAACCATTCCAGCTTTTTTTTTTAAATTAAGGTCCTTAATCTAAAATAGTACCTCAAACTAATCACAATCTAGCCTACAAGACTAAAAAGTATTTTTTTTAACCTTAATCTCTAATTAACTTACATGTCTACTACAAAATTTCATCAAAATCCGTTCAATCATTACGCCGTGATTGACACACATCCAAACATTCTCATAATATTAGTATTAGCCTTTCTTATATCGTTTGTTTTGTAAATTCCAGAGGCATTTTCCCGCACGTTCAGCCGCGTGAAAATCACTTACAACCCTCTGTACTCCACAGTCGTGACTTTCAACAGGGAAATAGAGAAGCCGGTGAATATATTCGAGAAGCTCGGCGTGCGGAGATACTTCAAGATCTATGTGCTCGCTCTGAAGGCCAGGTATCGGCATCGGGGTGAGACATTGTTTATCGTATTTATTTATTTATTTATATTTATAACTCTTTATTGTAAGATTTTTTACAAATATATATAGAAACACTATATACATAAACAGAAAAAAACAGTTTATTGTCCGTTCCCTTGGGATTTCTGGGACGCAAAGAATCCGATGTCTTTTCGCAGGTTTCGAAATATGTTGGTACAAAGTTTCGTCCAAATCAGTTTAGTGGTTTAGGCGTGAAGAAGAGACAGATGGACATATAATATTTTGCAAATTTATAAGTGCAATTTATTGAACTTCTTGCTTTGAATAAAAATAATTTTAAAGGATTTTAAACGCAGTTCATTATATATTATTATTTAACCCGACGTTAGCGTGACCACGCTTGCTGTTAAGTGATCACGAAATAAGTGGAGGTAGACACACAATTTTTGAAACACTTATGAAGACAACTGTCATCTCAGTCGCCCGTGACCACGCTCGCTGTGAAGTGCTCGAAACGTCGGGATAATAACAATGTAAAATAATGTATAATAAGCTTCGTTCAAAATCCTATAAAAAGAATTTTTATTCAAGAGTATACTATCAAATTTACACAATCAATTAAATAGTTCCAAATGCCGTTGTCTTCTTAGGTATCGCGAAGGAAATGCTAAAAGCGGCTATCAACCTCAGCACAAGCGCAAGCGTGCCCGCCATAGCCGGCCTTTTCACCACGGGGCGCGGGCAGCAGATCGCAGACGAGCTGGGCTTCGAGAAGTTCAATGAACTGTACTATGTGCGATACGTTATCGATGACCAGGTAAGTATTTGTCAAGGATCACGAAAGGACTGTTATATAGCGAACTTACGTCTAAGGTAGATTTAAACCTGGCGCGTGCACATCCATTTATAAGAGACCACGGCCTCACGTGACGTCATAATTCTTAAATCGCGATGTTGAAATGTTTTCGCCGCTAAGCATATATACCACTTCCAAACATCAATCCTCGGGGCCTAACGGCCGGCCAGTCCTGTGGTTCGGACTGGTCCAGGATCCTCCCTTTTCGTTGCAGGGATAATAATATCATTAAAAATTTTGTGTTTTAATAATAACAAGTAGTGATGTAACGCCCGGTTTCTAACGCGTAATAATGAGCGGGTAATGATTTAAGAAAGAAAGAAAGAAAGAAGACAAGAGACAGGACAAAAACCAAGGAACGGAAAATAAAGAAAAGTATGGCAGTTTCAATAACAATGTTTTTAGTTTTCAATAACTAGTTTTTGTCCTAGCATGTAAAAGCTTTCGAAAAATATTTATTTTTGCTCACGAATGTGGCCAAACATTTAAACTAACGTATGATACTTTATTACGGCTGTAAGATAATATCTATTTAATAAGAATCATCAGTCGTATATTTTAGCGTATAAATAATAGCTACTAGAAGATAATTATCTCTTTTATATAAGACCTATTCTCCCCTTTTTATAAAAAATATATATATTCATGCTCACCTTAATAGTAGAAATTTGGTCAGGCCTGTTTAAAGCCAGGGAATTTGCAAAATAATGATAATAGAAAATCAAAATTTGACGTCCAATCGGAGCCATTGGGAGCTACTGAAAATCAGCGCTGCGACTAACGTAGTAGCAGCATACGCTGAGCAGTTTCCCTTTTAACGCTGTGGCGTTAATTTTATATACACACAAGTAATTAAATGATTATTTGTGTCTGATTCTGTGTGGTTTTTGAATAAATCTTTCTTTCTTTCTAAATAATGTAAATAAACTCATTTCAGATAGTGTTCTGGGACACGGGTCTCGGTAACTACGGGTCTGCGCTGATGGCCTACCGTATCCCCTCGGTTGAGGAGCCCGAAGAGATCAAACCGCAAGCATCGTCAAGGTTCAACGTGCAGGTTGCGGGTGATGAAGACGAGGAGACTTGATTAAAACCTGCTTTAAAACTCGTCTTTTATTCATTGCAAGATGTATTCCCGATCCAGTTCTTCCAGACTCAGGGCTGTTAATGAGATTTCTTTGCCAATAACATTTTTTTTGGCCCTAGCCGAGATTCGAAACCGAGATCCCTCGATCTGCAGTCAAAGATGCAACCACTAGACCAACGAGGTAGGCTATTATATTCAGGCATGGAACTGTAGACCTGTCTGGTGAGTAGTGGGGCTGAATAAGCCCCGAAGATTAAAGAAATAACACCACCCAATAAATGGTCTTAGCTCTCGGAATATGACGCTTGATCAAAATAGTCTTCTTTTGTTGTAGATTTTAGTTATTTTAAAATTATAGGTTAATACATTTTTGAGACGTCAAACAGCTGTCGATCTATTATATCTATGCTCGTACTATTATGTTTATTGTTATTTTCAATTCTATTAATATTATAAATGTTTGAATAGGAACATACTCACAGAATTTTTGAAATTTCTGAATACATATAACCGTTCAAAGCATCGAAATATATCATTGTACAATATCAGCCCATAATTACTTTCTTGAAACATTTGAAATATCATCTTTATTTGTATAAATTCGATCATTAAAAAATCAACTCCGCCGATAATAAACGATATAAATTCCCACGAATTTCATAAAACTAAAATTTCGGAGTTAAATTTGGAAATAAAATATTAAAAATTGTAGTCGCGTTAAGAGCATGCACGTACATTTTCATAGTTTAATGAGCGACGGTAAAATTTAACTCGTCGCGGTCGAGCCCCACCTGTAGCTTAATGGCTGAATATTGCATTGGGGATACGAAATACGCGATTTTTATATTATTAAAAAAATCTGTACTCTGTATAGGTGTACCCGCTGTGGATATGGTAATGGTCTATTGCGCTGGAGGGTGTGGGTTCGGTCCCCACGAGAAGAAGATTATTATATAACTAGTTTTCGGCCCGCTGCTTCGCACGCGTGGACTTCTAATTTCTGTATGTTTTAGAGGCGTATAACAAAAGCTTAAATCTTTATTTTATTTTTATAATTTTCTATGGAAACAGAGCGTGCGCCTTTACAAAATAAAAATACGCACCCACACGCGCTTTTGGTATCTATGAAACATACATATTGCATACCAATTACTCTTTTTGAAAAATATTCAATGTACTGAAATGGTTCGGTTACTGTTTTATTATATGTATAGATAACCAATTCTTCATAAGATAGTATCTCAAAAGGACGGGCTGAAATTCATAAATTGTACTATGCTCTATATTGAAAAGTAGTAGTACAATATTAAAACGTATTAAGTAGCCAAGAACAATATTTTCAATGTCATATAAATTGCTGAACATAAACTGAACGTTTCCTGCTTGTATAGACATATTACATTTTAAACGTATGACGCTATTTCCATAGCCCTAAAGTGAAAATGTTCACAGCGGATTGCTGTCATTTTGATGTTCATGTCCAATCGCCACTTTATGGGCTACTGTAAAGGTTCCCAAACTTTGTAGGCTGCGACCACCTTGTACCAATCAAAATAGATTAGAAGTCAATAAAAATAAATAAATAAATATTCTCGGACATTTTACACAACGCCATCTAGTACCAAACTAAGCAACGCTTGTACTATAGAAACTAGATTATTGATAGACATACTTAAACATACTTTTTTTTGTAAATACATATACACTATAAATATTAACACCCAGACAATAGAAAATTACAAAGTTCATCACATCATAATTTTTTACCCGTGGGAATCGAACCCACACCCTCCGGCGTAATAGACACTGACGTATCCACTGCGCCAACCGAGCAGTCGAATAAATATAGGTTTAAAGAACTTTATTTCAAGAATAATTATAGTTCACTTAAATATGTACTTCACTTCAAATACAACCGTAAAGCCCGTATTGGGATGACCATTTTCTCTAGTCGATAGGGTTCACATAGCGCATGCTAGGCATACAGCCCGCATGCGGGGATATTTTGTATCGATCGAGTTATCGACTGACTGACCGTTCCATTGGTCCTTTGCCGTTCGTTAGCCCGTATGCATGCGGGGCGACCGACCCAATGTAATTACGCCATAAAGATAATAAACTGTGTCAGTAGGGAGTATGAGTTTCGAAAATTATTTGCACTAAAATTTGCTGGGCAATTCGCGAGATGCACCGATTCTGAAGGCTCTATACGGCGCACAGTTTAGGAACCCCCTTTTTTAACGTGAGGAAATCCAGCATGGATACCCTACTACCTTGGGGGAGGCAGTAGTTATGTCAGACTCTTACTGACTAACGGCCGTTTTCAATATTCTATTTATTCCTTGTTTTGCTTACTAAAGTCAGGCAAATCTATCTATTTGCACTTTGATTTCAATATGCTGTCGACGGATAGCCTTTGTTATGACTTTTGACAATCAAATGTCATGTAATCTGAGATTACAATCTATCCATAGTGTTTGATACATTATTGAAAATTGCCGTAAAACCTCACGGTGGCCTACTTCTGCGCTAAGAAGTCGAGGGCCCCGGGATCTTCGTAAGAAACTCACACGGTGCCTCCGTGCGCATGCCACTGCGAGCGACTCATCTCCACAAGCATATCAATTCACCAACACGATGTTGGTTCACAGTAGTACGTTGCCGTTGACTGCCTCGTTGGTCTAGTGGTTGCATCTTTGACTACAGATCAAGGGGTCTCGGGTTCAAATCCCGGGTGGGGCCAAAAAAAATGTTATTGGGATTTTTCTGACAAAGAAATCTTTAGTAACAGCCCTGAGTCTGGAAGTTGGCGGTGTTGGAACACCCCCGTGCCTCGGAGAGCACGTAAAGCCGTCGGTCCTGCGCCTGATCTCTCTCCGGTCGTGTCAATCTGCCGTCCCATCGGGTTATGAGAATAAAAGGAATAGAGAGTGCACCTGTGTTCGCGCGTACACTTGTGCACTATAATATCTCCTGCGCAGCTGGCTAGTCTCTGTTGAGATTGGCCACCATGGCCGAAATCGGTCAGGGCTATTATTATTATTATAGTACGTTGCTACGACGTAATACTGTCACCCTCACGAGTTTGGGAACCCCTGGGCTACTGTAAAACTCCAGAGCACTACTTGTCTATAAAATACTAAAAATCCCATAACGCCAGCTTTACACTAGTGAAATTGATAAATTTATGTGTGAATATAAAATATGAAAATATAAAATTTAAAACCGTTATTTTTATGTTGACGTCGTAAATTTTAGTAGGTTCTGAGCTAATAAGACTGATTTTACAGGTAAATAAATACGAATAAATAATTTTCGGATGACTTTCCAGTTGCTGAAAACAGCGATGTTATATTTTGCTTATATTTATTTTTATTTGAAACCTTGCATGCCAAAATAGATAGGTATAGGGTACTGCTTCACAAATCCGATTCGGGTCGAAACGAAGACGTTTCTGTCGAAATTTGTATGAATCTTGTTTCGATTTTTGATACTTTCCGATCAAATTCGTATTTGTGAATCAATACCTTTCATCCTCCTGTATATACTTCACTATTAATACCCACGCACATGCTACACCAGACACAAACACGTATTTAAACGTATAAAATGAGGGTACCGTTTTTGTGCTCATCAGATGGCGCTACTATTCTCCTGATTTGAGCTGAAATGAGAGAATTATATTGAAACATTTCATAAAATTAGGTTCCAATCAAATAATTACATTTATAGAAATATCATCTAACGCTTTAATGAAATTTCGCTTTCAATATCATCTCATTATAAAGATTGTATCGCCTCCAAAACAATTATGAATGTTATAAGACCTAACGGCAAATCAGATTCAACATACCTGTAACCAACGCTAATAAAACACTCAAACTTTATAATGAGCTAAATTTGAAAAATAACTTATTTAATCAAACTTCACAAATCAGTAATCGGCAAGACAAAGCCGTGATAGATATTTTGATGACGAAAGTTGTTATCTGTTTGAGTACTGATGACGTTTCCGATTGGGGAAGTTAGTGAAAGTTTCATGTTTATTTTAAATCAATAAGGAATTGATGGTTATTTTATTTTCGGACAAGATAAGAAGATGAAGCGTCCTGCTTGCTGAGATGCGTTTACTGTTTGTAATTAAATTAGAAATATATAAATCATTCCGAGAGGTAGGACCATTTTTAGGGGGGTTCACGGAAGTATGCTACGGCGTGCCCGTGAGTCACCCACAAGGTGTGTGAAAGAACATCGAGGGGTTTTAGTCGGTGCAAGTCCGACATAACCCAGTCATTTCCCCAGACGGCCGGGTATGCGAAGGCATTTCCCCTCGTAAAAAAGGAGCATTTTTAGGTAGGTGTCATCTCTGACCCTTTTATTGCTGAAGATGTTATGCAGATACCCTCCGTCACCTCTTACTACACTCACGGGTAGAAATAGGGTGGTGATACAAGTATTCTAATCCGTCGCCCCACGGGCCAAAAAATTTCCCCTCCTCACCAGCCAGACCTGCAGTTCCATGTCGGGGTATAATAGAAGAGGCACCATACAAGTTTTCAGCTTGCCTCAAACACCTCCCCAAAAATGGTCCCTATCGGATGAAATGTTTGATAGGGTTTTGCTATCTTTAAAATTAAATAAACTAAAATGTGTGATCTCATTGAAATATTTTATGAAAGACCTATTAATGCCTTATTTATCGTTCGAATGTGGACATTGGTGGTGGTGGACCACAGCTTCTCTTGGACGAGTAAAATACAATAGTATAGTATTAAACAATCCACTAATTATAATAGCAAACTCCTCAACCCAATCGCTAAACGTTTAAATGAACAAGAGCTAAGTAACCATTTTGTTTGCACTTTAATTACTTCAAAGGAAATTATTAAAATTCAAACAAAGGCCTCCATTTTGGGACAAATTAATCTTTACTAAGTAAATATTCAATCAGAATTTCAGATGCAGTGATTCTCGACAGCTGGTGGAGAGGGAAGGCTAGATGAGGTATATACGGGTGTGAAAGAGATGACTGCTAAGTATTTCGTTCAAAACAAACCATTCGATATTATTAATTTACTGGCAGATCGAGCATTGTTGGTAAAAAATTATGGATGTGGTATTATGTTTAGAAATTTATTGCATTGCAACATGGGTTTTGATTACTTAATGTATTGGTTGAAGTGCGAACATATCTCGACGTTCACTCAAGGATGTTTACTTGAAAGTTGTTAGTCTGTTCACTTTGAATACACTTATTAAGATCTGGTCCCTTTCAGTCTCCTGATACAATCTTCATTCTTGTTTCTGCTTGTGTTATCTTATTTTCCTGTTGTTTTATTCTTGTGTATTATATGGATTCATAATTGTATAAACAATTAAAGTATAAACTTTAATAGCTTTTATTTAAAATTGTGTATTTTCTTTCATAGTATGTTTGGGAATAAAATGACTCATAAGACAACTACATAGTTCGGAAGTTCAAGCGTTTCTACTCTACTGAGTATGTTGGGTTTCTACTGAGTATCTATTTTTCCTAAACAATACATAAGTTTTTATTTATCAGTTCTTTTGTATGTTATTTGTGTTATTTAAAGCAATTTATAAGTTTTGATGGATCGTGGGGATCGAATTTGGAAATTAGGGATGATTGAATGTAGTTATGCAAAAAGGATTCAATCCACATCCAACTAGTATAGAGATATTTGACTTTGAAGTTTATTTATCTCTCATTGTTACATACTCACTCGATATATGGGTTCGAATATAGTATTTATATTAATGCCACTGCGTTTTTATCCGTGGAATCTTACTACTCTTTGAAAGTATCTACCTAAATTTGGGTGTTGGGTCCTTTTTGCTTAACTAACTGCGATCAAAAACTGTGATTTTATATACCTTCTTTTTATATAAATGATGTATAGGAGTTCTTATGCCACATCCACCATCGCGTTTCCAACTGCGTGTTCAAAATGAATTTCTCAATTTATGTGAATTATGGTGAATTAATCGAGTTTTGCTTGCCTTTAAATGTCTGTCATTATTAACGAACGATTTGGTTTCAAAATCAACTTTGTAACTGTGTCGTTGGAGATTACTTTAAATGACTGTTTAGGGGTAATAATGGGATCCGTTTTTAGTGAAATAATTGGATATTCTAGTAGATAAATGTCTGATTATTTTAAGAGGCATAAGTATATAAGTAATAAAATAAAAAAAAATCTTCAATAATTTCTTTTCTCATGATTTTTAATTTTTTTTATGGCATAAGGAGAGCTCTTTTTTAAATAAAAGATAGTCGGTGCCAATGACTAGAGAAATGATATAAACTATAGCACCTCTTCTTATAGCCATTAAATGATTCAATAGACCATTATTTAGTTCTTTTATGTGAACCTAAGGAAGTCGGTTATCTTTTATAGAAGAAAAAAACACTTTATTGCACACAGTCATAGACAGAAGAGACATACAAAAAAGAACAAAAAATTATCCTTTTTGTTAATTAAAAAATGAAATTCGGACCTATAAACTCAATCTCAAATACAACTTTTCAATAGACTCTGTATTGTAGTGAGTGCTTAATAAAATTTCCCGCCAATAATAATAAGCGTTAAAAGAACGATTGAACACATACAGGTTTATATTCCCGCGCTAATGTGGGAGTAATTGTGAGGTTAACGCTAATGACCTATTATTTAAACAAATATTGGCATTCATTAATTAATTTGCGTATGAATGATGTTTGCCAACATTTTAATGTTATTGTTTTTGGATGTCAACAAGCATTGTTATATACATGTCGCCTATCCTTAACACCAGGGTATACCTGCAAATAAACATGCTTAAATTGACATAATCTCTAATCATTAGTTTCAAAAAGAAAGACTTAATTTCTTTTCAAAGTCTTTGAATTAAAAAGAAAGCTTTTTCCCCTCAGTCGAGATGGCGGAGAGATTGTGTGTTTGTATGTAAGTATGAAAAAGTTGGCCTAAGATAACTGAAGTATTGTTACGAAGATAGGGGGGTTAAAATAGGCGAATTTTTATATGATTATATTCGAATGTGGTATCAAATGAAAGGTCTTGATTTATTAGTGTTTTACTTGGAATTAAACAATTGAAGGAATGAATGAATGAATAAATAAAAGCTTTGTTTTGCACCAAAGCTGAAAGCTAACAACATGATGGGGGAAAAGATACAGTACAAAATAGGCGGCCTTATTGCTAAAGAGCGATCTCTTCCAGGCAGGAAAAAGATACAACAAAGTTAAAGTATAAGGTTCAGAAAAATATCGGTTACCAATGTATCCAATAACAGTTTATAAGTATATATTAAAGTTGTTACTGTGCATACAAAAATATGATTACGGACGAATTTCAGACATTACAGTACATTAAACAGTAGACACTATTTCACATCAAAGTATACTACAGCAATAAAACTTATCAATCTGTAATGCTGTGCAAATCTTAAGCACCATCAAGTCGTGCTGATGAAATCTTTTATTACTCTGTGTTTCAATACGGATTCAATTCTGTCGTATCACTAACATCTAAATAGGAATTTGAATGTCGTTTTTCCTTTAATAGTATTGAGCGAATGAATGTATCATGTATTTTAAAGGGCTTATAGTGTTAAACTTGAACATTTATTTTGTAACTCAGAATTAATTAGAACGAATATTTAATTAGTTGGTTAGAATTTTAGGTACATTGTTGTTTGTTTTCATATATACTTATAATATAGAACTGCAGAGTTTGTTTGTTGAACGTGCTTATTTTAGGAGCTATAGATAGGTTAGATATGAAAAAGAAATACTATCAGCAAAAGATGATAAATAATATCAATCGAAATTAGTTTCCATAAACTTTCTACAAAAAATCAAATAAAGAACGCAATTTATGAATGAATAGTATTTTTTGTGTTTATTTTAACGCGAATATTTTCCATATTTTATGGTAATGTTTTTGTATTGGTTATAATAGAAACTTACAACGGTTAATTATTTTTTAACCCGACGTTTTGAACACTTTACAGCGAGCGTAGTCACGGATGACTGAGGTGGCAAAGTCAAAGTCAAAGTCAAAATCAAAACGTTTATTTTCTAAATTGACTTTTTTCGAGGCGCTTTTAGAACGTCATATACATTTACATAATAATATGTATTTGGCAGATGTCTTCATTAGTAATTCAAAAATTGTGTAAAATTAAAATTATATTTAATTTCATTTTTCCTCAAAACCATTTGACTATTTATATCTCTTTAAACTTGTACTGTACGACTCGAAGGTCCCTGGCATAGATAGTTTATGGACCCAAAAAGCCGTACATATTCATTTTAACACTGATTTGTTTCATAATATTATTGTCGATTGGGAATAGAGAACATATTATCAGTAGTATTATCACAAGCTCTAATCTATGCTAAGTGGATATCTTCTTACACACGACTGCTCCCAAACGTTAATGCAACGATAATATGGATTATACTCAATTGATTATTATGTAAATGAAAATTGCATAGATATTAATGGTATGCTATCTATTAGCTCAGTAGGTCGGTAAATAAAATGTTATTGACATTTTTCTAAGGTCTGTCTGATCTCTCTCCGGGTTGGTTTGTCATCTTATCGGGTTATCAGAGTAAAGGAATAGAACAGCACCAGTGCTCGCGCGTACACTTGTGCACTATGATATCGGCTAGCCGGCTAGTATCTGTTCGGTCGGTCAGGGAAGCTAATATTATTGTCTATTATCTGGGTGAAATATATAGGACTAGGCTAAAATCATGCCCATAAACTTTGATTATCTGGGTGACATACGCAGGACTAAGCTTAAACCATACCCAAAATTGAAATGCCCTTAACTGCCCAACTCATAGTAGGGGTACATTACTGGGTAAATGAAAACCTTTTACCCTGTAATGATTTCCCCATATGATTTACTACCGCGCCCGAGTTAATCCAAAGATCCTCTCTTGGGCTCCCCTACTATAAAGTTTGACATCACTGGTTCAGTAGATAGCGCCTTAAAGCCGTTTGCAATATTCTATCTTTCCCTTGTTTTGCTTACTAAAGTCAGACAAATCTATCTATTTGCACTTATTTTGATTTCAATATGCTGTCGACGGATAGCCTTTGTTATGACTTTTGACAATCAAATGTCATTTAATCTAAAAATCACAATCTATCCATAATCTTTGATACATTATTGAAAACGGCCGATAGTTTAATAACCTACTAGCATCCGCCCGCGGCTTCGTTCGCCTTAAATTCGAGGTCGTGTTGTTAGGAAGATATGTCACAGTACAGATAAGTCTCTTATAGTATTTTTACTTAACGCGAGTACTTTCCATTTAAATAAAATACCTTTTAAAGGATTTTATACGCGGTTTATTATACATTATTTTACGTTAGTATTAACCCGTGACCACGTTCGCTGTAAAGTGCTCGAAACGTCGGGTTAATTATAATGTAAAACAATGTATAATAAATCCTTTAAAAAGAATTTTATTTAATAAGTCTCTTATATTTTTGTGACTTATCCATCCTACCCACAAAATTGTAATTTTTTATGATTTGTTCACTACCTGATGATGATTTTTCAGAACCGGTTGTAAATAAGTTAAAAATGTTTATTAATAAAAGTGGAAATAGTATCTTTAAATTTATATTTTCTAAGATCTTAGTTCATATGGTCAAACATTTTAATTAATAATTGTCTACTATCGCACATTTTGGAATTTCGAAAATTACCCCTATATATATTTCATTAATAAGCGAATATAATTCACAATTTGCATAAATCACGGGGCGGCACCGAATAGCCGTCGAATTGCCTTTATTATATTAAAACGAGGTGTTTCTGCGAATTTTAATAAAAATCTAATGTTTATAGAGCGCTGTATTGTTGTGGGGCACGCGATGTCGTGACCCAAAGCTGTTAGCGGATTGCGCAAATAGTGATAACTGACGTTTTGGGTTTATTTTAAAAATATAATATTGAAGCCAAAAAGCGCATTGGATTATTACCCAATATAAGTAATTATAACGTTATTTGAATGCTTAAAAAAGTTAATTTTAAGTAAATAGCGAAGAACAATTTTCTTTATTTTATTAAATAGCGCAATGAAAAATATTTGTTCTTTTACATAGGATATAAGCTTCATGGTCTTTTCCATGTATTTCAACCTGTGTTGTTTTAGCAAGGGATGTATATCAAATTATTTTAATTCCTAACAATTTATAAATGTATTCCATTAACAAGGGAATGTAAATCACGGGGCGGCACCGAATAGCCGTCGAAGTGCCTTTATTATATTAAAACGAGGTGTTTCTGTGAATTTTAATAAAAATCTAATGTTTATAGAGCGCTGTATTGTTGTGGGGCACGCGATGTCGTGACTCGAAGCAGTTTACGGAAAGCGCAAATAGTGATAGCTGACGTTTTAGCTATTGAGGTTGCATTTTATTATTTATTCTTTAATGTTATAATTTTTTTTAATTACCTTTCATAGCTAAAATTTAAAAACAGTTATGGATCACGAATGTGTGGAAGTTGGTTACATAAAATATTTTTGGTAATTTAACTTTTAATTATAAAAAAAAACACCGCTACTCAATACTATCTTCTTTATGATAGTTATATACTTAGGTTAATTATAGTTATTCAACTCAATTATTTTTAATGATAAGGCTCTTTGTTATTATTATAAAATGGAAAATGATAAAAAGAAAATACATTAACATGCAAGAATTTTCCAGTATTGATGTCAAATATTTGGTTTTTAATTAAATATTTACTGTAAAAAACGCATGTTACCACATTTTGCAGCTCAACCATCGAAATAGAAGTTGCATTCTTTCTTTTTAAGTCTGTTCAGAGAAGTTTGTTGATGCAAGTTTATTTACTAGAAAAGTCTTTATACGTTAAGGTGTTACGGAAAGCTTCTGAATTAATTTGAAATTTAAATTGATTCCCATTCTTAGAAACATACAAGGCGTGGTGGAAAACTGTTGCTTTGTTTTAAACTAAATATTGATGAATAGATTTATGTGTCTGTTTTGCGTCGCACGAGTGTTTTCAATCTTTCTTTTTAGAGTTTCGTACAGTCAGAAGCATATATTATATCGCATGAGCAGAGTAGTAAAAATATTTGCCGCAAGGATGAGTTAAAAAATATATATGACACATGTACGTGGCATAAATATTTGATATCAATTATTAGGCGACAATATATAGTGTAGTGTTTGTGTATTTTATAAGTTCTAAAACCGTTAATGTCTCGAGTTCACGGGTAGTGTGGTGGACAGTCACGCGCAGCCTCGGGCGTGAGCGGACGTGTTTTACCCTGACTACTGGTGACGTAACGAGCCATTTGCATACATTGTATACGTACGTACGGGAGTACTTACATATAGTATACTACATACAGTGGCATCGGGGGCCCGCATCCTCGGAATGTCTTGGGAAGACCTAGAAAAACCAACAAAGGACAGTTCGAATGGAAAGTTATGCTGCGAGCACTATACTCCTGCTGAGGTGTCACAGAATTTGATGATGATGATAAAACATACACGCTACAAAAATTGTGTAAATTAAAAAAAAAATAATATAAACTTTTATATTTTATATGATTAATTGGCATTAGCCCTAACTGTCCACACCAAAATTAGAAAGAAAACTTATTTAAGAAATAATTGTACGCAACCCCTAATCGCGAAAAATGTTTGTTACAATTAAACAATTCGTATAATGTTTCAGTACGTGTAAACAACGTGTATTGTTTACATTGAGAGCATACAGTGATATTCCAAAGGTCTCACTAATTATTGATCGGATTGTATAGTACAAATATTTGGCCAAACCGACACCAATACGAGCGTACTATCGAGTTCACTGTGCAAAGGTACTGGGCAAATGTTTGTACAATAATCAATTCACTTGGCCCAAGTGGACGACTCAGTCCTACGAAAATAAAGGATGTATGCTTGAAACAATTTTTTTCGAGACGTCTTGATGTGGAAAAAAATTGGAGTTTCCTTAAGTTTAGTTTACTTTAAAGTTTGTTTTCTATATTACAGCAGGCAAGTGCGGTTCACCTAATGTTAAGTGACCGATCGCAGCCCATGAATGACAACATGAAAAGGTTGCAGCTGCCTTACCGACTTGAAGAAAAGGGAGAGGATTAACGACGGGAAATTGGGAGAAGGGTAGAACAGGATGGAAGAAGAGTGGGATGCGAGCTTGGCTCAATCGTGCAATGCTCAGCTTCCACTCTTTCCTTACTAAAGATGTTATGCAGCAGAATTGCCTTCTGTCGCCTCTCACAACACCCACGGCTAGAAATAGGGTGACCACACATGTATTCTAACCCGTAAAATTATATTGAGAGTGAAATATACGTCATATCACAATGTATTACAGTCGAATGCTTTCGAGCAGTCAGCACAAATTCTTGCAAATATCAATAAGAAGTCTTTACCGAATTACGGAAACTGCAGAATCATTGATATTCCGCATTTATCTATGGCCAATAAAACTAAGTGCTATTTAAAGGAACTTAAAATCGGCGAGAAGCGGTTATTCAATACAATACCTTGCAATAAATCACGGGGAAGATTCCACAACATTTTGTTACTTGGAAATACCGGAAAAGCGATTCGAGAGAATTTGAGACTGGACACACGGGCACAAAGATTTTGAAAGAAAGAAAGAAAATATATTTATTTAGAAAAAAAAAACAAAATAGATACCTAAAACATACAAAGATTGCAAAATTGGACCCCAAGCATTTGGCTTGTTTATCTTTAATAATAATAGCTCCCCCTGACCGATTTTGGCCATGGTAGCCAATTTGAACAGAGACTAGCCAGCTGCGTATAGTGCACTAGTGTACGCGCGAACACAGGTGCACTCTCTATTCCTTTACCCTCATAACCCGATGGGACCGCAGACCGACACGACCGGAAGGAGATATGGCGTAAGGCCGACGGCTTTGGGGGGGTGTTCCAGCACCGCCAACTTCCAGACTCAGGGCTGCTACTGAGATTTCTTTGTCAGAAAAATCCCAATAACATTTTTTGGCCCCACCCGGCATTCGGACCCGCCACCCCTCGATCTGTAGTCAAAGATGCAACCACAAGACCAAGGAGACTTTTTCATCCTTACTAGCATTATAAATGCGAAAGTAACTCTGTCTGTCAGCATGTCTCTCTGTTCTTTGCACCTAAATCACATTAATTCCCAATTATTCGAAAATCTAGAAAGGACTTAGGATAGCTTTTATCCTAGGAATCCCACGGAAATGGTAGATATAAGTGGGGAAATGCGCGAGATACATTTAGTATAATATAATGGGTCATTTAACACTACGTTATCCAATCTCAAACTGAGCAAATATTATATTATATAAAGTAAATAACAGGTTCACATTCTTTTGAATGGTTTTTTCTTTATAAATAACAGACTTATCATAGAAACACAAGGCTCAGTTTCTACAAAACCAGTAAATAAGTAAATTAACAAATATGGGAAAATTAAGAGAAGAAGAATTATAGCTACGACATGTAAAGTTCTCTTAAGAAGTCGGCTTTAATAATTGAAAAAAAACTAATTTATTAATTTATTTTAGTATTGCTTTAAAAATGTCACTATTAAATTTAAAAGCGATCACATCAGCCGCTATGAAATATCAAGTGACGCTAACGTACTTTTTGCCCGTCTGGGTCGCGGCGGTGAAATTTTAAAATCTCGTCACATCGTATAGTTTGTGTAAACTATACACGATGGATATGGCTATAGCTGAAACCGAAGTAACGGGCATTTTATACATAGCATGTCTATTTATAGTCACCCTTTTGATATAGCTTTATTGTATGCTAGCTAATCCGCGTGGCTTCGCTCTCGTAGCATAATGTATATAGCCCATGATGCCCTGGAATAATGTAGGCTTCGAATGGTGAAAGACTTTGCAAAATCAGTGTTGTGGTTTTTGAGCTTATTGATTACAACCAAACAAACTAAGTTGTCCTCTTTATAATATTAGTGTAGATGGTTACTTTAAACATTTTCATAAGAAACAAAGTTTTCCTCTTAATAATATAAGTGTACTTTAAACATTATGATAAAGATTGAGCTTGCTAATTTTTACCCCCCGACGGATATCGTATATGCGTTAAGGGTGAGAGGCAGTTTGTTTGTTTGTCGATTTTAGTGTTTTTCAGTGATCAGTTTTGATGTGATTGGTGAATGCTCCTAGATAGGTGTAATATTAACAACTTGCCAGGGGGCGCTGCAGTGAAAATTTGTTACCATTCGCCTCCAAAACTACTGGACTGGTCTGATCTGACATTTGAATTAGGATAGTATAAGTATGAATGCTCTTTGACAAGTTAAAAAAAAACGAAATTGAATTAGTAAAAAGTAAACATTACAACGACCTTAATAATTTTTGTGACGAGAGAAAAACAATTCGTCGGGGCCTGCCACCAATATTTTTAATTTTCTAAATTAAAACAATTATTTCGTTTTCAATTATCAGAGTTAAATGACATTTTAATAAGTACATATAAGCTTAGGTTCCACGGTCCGAGGGACTAATATCTAATTATTAACAATTTTATATACCCTGTAATTAAATAAAGTAGAAAATTCACTACACTCAGCGCTTACAGGATAAACTTGTGTGATTAATAATAATGTAAAAGGTATAAGAATAATCTATTTAACAACACTTCCAACGTCAAAACATAATAAGACGACTATTTCATTCGTAAATATTTTACTATCCTAATCTAGGTAATCCTAGTCTAGCTACGCTTAATAATTAGTACATACTGTATATTCTGACTGTGAGTATATTCAAATTTTACGGATCATCCTGTAGATATTACAAAAAAGTTGAAATATAGGCAATAGATTGTTACTGTGAATATTGATATTTTACAGATCACCCTGTACGTACAAAAATGTTGAATTATAGGCAATGCATAACGAGACATTCGCTTTGTCTTTTTGAACACTGCATTCAGCATTCATAAACGGCGTGTCAAAAACAAGCACGATCTACCAAATGGCTCCACAATTGAACGAAAGCATTGCGTTTTCTTTTTAG
>LQNK01000256.1:135528-147920 GCA_001586405.1 Phoebis sennae | reverse complement strand
ATTTATTATGTTTAGCAGAAAAATACATTTATTCTGTTCACAGGGTGATGCAAATACTTGGCACGCTTGTATCATTTATAATGTCAAGTAAATCCAGTGGACACTTGTACGTTATGTTTTAAATATAATATGAGGTAAACGAAATATTTGACGCTATAGTAATGTATTGTATACTAGCTTTCCGCCCGCGGCTTCGCCCGCGTGGACTGCAAATTTCTGTACTTCGTGGATTTTTGAAGTAGAGGTGGTATGACAATTTTTAAGATTTAGAAACGTACGTTTGTAAAAATATATCTCGTAAAAGGTTTAAGTTCGAAATATATCCTACATTAAATATAACAAAAGTGTCACTGTACAGTTTTATATAATTCTAATAATTCTATTTTAATTTTTTTGCAAAATATTAAAAATTTGGAAATTTGTCGTGTACTCTCAGAATAAAAGAAATTGATGTTTCCATGGATTTGACACATATTTGCTTATGGACGCAAATAATATCTTCTGCATATTGGTTAGTCTTTGCTACGATTAGCCGTCATGATCGTAATCTACTTTCGAGATCAAGAGAATTTATCAATAAAAAGTGCTTTAAATAACACTTCAAATATTAAATTTAATATACCTACGCGCATTGATGATATGTTTTGATGGATCACTTTGAACCCTCATATCTTTTTTATTTGTTAACCGATTTGAATAAAATAAACACTAAAACCTCCGGGGGGCTAGCCGTAATACATAATCGAAAACCGTATTAAAATCGGCTAAGCCATTTCGAAGTTGACTGCGTACAAACGCCCGACAAACAGAAAAACGGACAAACAGACAAACCGACAAACAGACAAACAGACAAAAATTCTAAAAATCATTGTTTTGAGTTTAGAATCATAAATAAAACACGAAACACTATTTTTTTCTTGAAAATATTAAATGTACAGACACGGCTAGTCTACGATTTTATTATATGTATAGATGTATAGATTTAGGTTGATATGTTAGGAGTTGTAGTCGAGGTTAATGAATTCAGATGATTTTAATTAATATTGACAATTTAAATTAAATTTTGACATTGCTATTTGAATTTCGATCTATTTATGGGTATAATTTTGTAAATAATTTAATTTAAGTTTTAATGTGCACACTCAATATAGATAGATCAGAAAGAAAGATTTTACGAACATATTATGGTAACATTTTGACTGCCTCGTTGGTCTAGTGGTTACATTTTTGATTACAGATCGAGAGGTTGTGGGTTCGATTCCCCTTAACGTTAAGACCGGGGAGAGATAAGATAAATAGGCGCAGGTAGATGTATCGGTCTGCTGTCCCACCGGGTATAATGAAAGAAATAGTAAGTGCACCTGTTGTTGCCTACATACTTATGCACTATAATTGGCACAGTGGTATTGGTGAAATGGTTTATTGCACTAGAAGGTGTGGGTTCGATCCCCACGAGTAGAAAATTATGATGTGATGAACATTGTTATTAAAGTAATCTAATTTCCATAGTACAATCTTTACTTAATTTAAGACTAGATCGCGTTGTGTAAAATGTCCAGGAATATTTATTTATTTAGTGTCATTGCCGAGTTCAGAAAGCTATTAATTAATATTCATTCATAAATTTTGTAAATTCCTGCAAACTGTATGAATTGATGCATAAAATTTTTATCGCGAATTCAATGCAGTGAAACCTCCTGATTGACACCGCAAGCTATCGTGACGTCATAAAAATATTGACTTGAAAATGTATTACAGTTATATTTTGCCAGAACTGGCGAGATATGACAAAGGGGACCGGATTTTTGGGCATGGATTTATTGAAAACGGTTATCGCCTTCCAGTAAATTATTTTATGGTGTTGATCTATGGGTTCGGGTTATGGCTTCATAATGTGTTTAGCTATGAATAAATATGGCCGTATGTTTGGAAAGATCAGGGTTTAGAATTGACATGTTTATATTGAGTGCGGAATGTTTGAAAATATTAGAAGACTTAAACCTTTTAAATACTACTTTTTTGCATCCTTCGGCGGGGTCAATTATAAGGATGAAATTTCCCTAAAAATTAGTTAGTTCCTGTATCGAATCTGATAAAATTTCAATTTCTTTTTGGAAATCTTTTAATGTAGTTTTTTTTATTATTACTTCGTTTTTATTAAATATAACAGTGTTGAAGATTATAGCCTTACCAAGAAAAAACAATAATAAGGGTTAGGGTAATAATCACTTTAGCACTTTATTTTAGTGTGCATTTATGTTCTTTGACTGAAAAAAGACAACACACCAACACATACACTGACTCTTTGACTATTAGTTGTCGACACACAAACACACACATAATCTCACTGGTTTTAAAATTTAAATACTGATGTATAAAATTAAGTTTAATCCAGATCTAATTGAGTAATCTAACGCTAAAGAAACACGAAAGAGCAATATCAATTCATTCATCAATAAATTACCCAACGACAGTATTTTACAAACTAAGCGAATTTAGTTTAAGATGATTTATGAAGCCTGGAAGTACCACAGTGTAATTAATAAACAGATGTTACTTAAATAATTAAACATCTCTAATCCAATATTTCAGTTGGACAAAAACAAATTGCACCCCGTGATTAATATTTTCCAGCTCTAATACCTTGCTTACACTATTTACATGGAATTTAATTTTGCTCTTGGCTTGCACTTAAAACTGGCACCAACCGAATTTAAGCTTTGTTACAATGTGGGTAGAATTGTTTTTTCAGTGTATACTTTTGGTGGTTATGTCGTTTTTGTGTTGGGAAGGGAGGAAGATGATGAATGTGGACCAGCACATGCTTTAAACCAAAACCGTTTTATCCCAAAAAACATCAAGGATTTATGGTTGTCTGGATGTACCCTTGCCATAGATTTAGATAAAATGTTTGTTTTTGGTTAGAACTGTTATCTTTGACGATGTTTGCAACTGGTTTTCTTTTGCACTATTTATTAAAGTGTAATTGGTCAAGGTTTTGTTGGTGATTTGTATAGTTTTGAAGGTTTTTTTTATAAAGTGGGAAATGAAAACTTATTTATAGTTTTCAATATATTTAAAGTTGAAATATTTTTTTATTTAAATATGAAGTTTATAATATACAACGCTTCGCTGCGATTTTCGTTTTTTATCTGATTTTTAAAACATCTAATTTTATTTTAATTCTCACATAAAATGTCATATTTAATTAATCATATAGTTTATGTAAACAATGGTCTACACTTATATTATAAAAAGGAAAACTTTGTTTGGTTGTAATGAATAGGCGCAAAAAGTACTAGACCGATTTTAAAAATTCTTTCACCATTCGAAAGCTACATCATTATATTATATAACATAATACTACGGGAGCGAAGCCGTGTAGATTAGCTAGTTGTTCATAATTTACAATGTAGTAATTTACAATACATTGTAAAGCCAAACCAAAATGTGTAATAAAAATATATGTGGAAAAAACTGAGGTGTTTTATTCTAAACTTCTTATCGCTTCCAGCATTAAGCGTCTACGTCTAAGCCGTAGTACATATTGTATTATTCGTGCGTAAATCCAGTGGACACATTCAATTTCACGGGCAACCACGCGCGTATAAACAACGAATGTGTGTCAATTCCTTGATGCAGTGTGGACGCAGCTTTATAATGAGTGTTCCTTTTTCGAGTGACCAATCGAAATAGGTACAGAAGTGAAACTCTATCACGTGCACTCAAGCATTGCACACGTAGATACCGTTCAAGGATTCGAAATCTCGGGCTACATCGGGACACTGACACATCATGTCATACATTTGAAACGCGAACCTGTATGTGTGTGCGTAGCATGTGCGTAGGCATGAAAAGTGAAGTACATACACGAGTTTGTCTTCTATACCTATCTATTTTGAGGTAAGGGTTATAGTACGTGAGTTCCTTTTAATGATTATAATCTTCTAGATTCTAGTGTGTTATATTCAGTTTTACCATGTGGTTTAAACAACAAACGTGTGTTTATTACAGTCTGGATGCAGCTTTATCTAGTACGGAAATACAAATCATGAGATTCAATTGTAAACAATATGCGGATTTATTGTCCATATTATTATTAAACTTCTTCAATTATAAAGAAATTGCTGCTAGCAATAGGGCCGCCTTTCAGTACTTACATATTTTAAAAAAATGTGTTTTCTTTTTCTGATCGGTTTATATGAGTATTTTTACGAAAATTTATTATAATTAAATTTAAAAAAAAAATCCATAACCTGAATGCACTCTATTTTATTATGAGCCAAAAATTTAGGCATCTGTTTTAGAAGCTTCTTGTCTCATGTTATATTTAATTTCACAAACAACGACGCGCAGTATAACCAATAAACATACACACTAAAATGATCATGAACAAAGAACGCAATAGTCAGTCGTAAATTTCCTTTGTTTCAAATTATTAGTGACAAAATAAACGGAATCTCTTTACAATGTCTGAAATCGTTAAAAACTTGATACCTTGTATCGAGTAGTTAAAATAAAAGTTAAGTGCGTCTTGGAGTTAATAACTAGTGTTATTTGCTTGCGAATTTTATCGAATGAATTTTAATACAAATAAAAAGTTTACAGTTTTGCTACGACTTTATTGACGGAAACTTCGTGGGACAGTCAGGTACGAAAGTGAAATAAAATTTTGAATGTTCTTTAAATTCTACAATATGATATACTTCTAGTTTCGGCGCATGGTGTCGCTTTCTTTAAATTCCGGGTCAATAAAAGGTATACTATAACTAATGAAGATTATAGTCTACCTTTATACGAAATTTTATCAAAATCTGTTCAGTAGTTGGGGCGTGATGAACGTACAAAATTCCGTAATATTTCGAAGCCACTAAGTGACAAAATAAAGAAATATTATTATATGTATACTATTTAATGAGGAAAGATTTAATTTTTGTTCATTTCAAATAAACACATTTATTATTATTTAGTAACTGAAAGTAAATTACAAATTGAATATATTTATATGAAGACTTTTTCGATTGACTGTACATGTAACAAATTTTTACATTAATATTTTATACAAAGTAATTGAATTTATAGAAACATTCATTTGTATATTAATTTTATCACAAAGAGAATTTATTAGTTTGCAAATTACGATCAAAGTACAAAGATAAATATTGCAATATTATAAGGATCAAGGAAATTCTGGGTATTGCTAAAAATACATCTTTCCTTTGGTTGTTATAAAACAAATATACTTGGTATTAAATACTGAAGTGTCGTATACTGAAGTCGATATTTTACAGTATTTAACTATCACTTATACTAATGAGGTCTAGCGAGGTCTAGCTCAGAATGAGCCACTAGTATCAATGTGAAATCTTTACTATACTTATAGATTAACTGTCAAAATATGATATAGATAAATTTATCCACGAAGACGCGCCACACTATTCTTCTCAATCGTTGACAGTATACAAGCTTCCGCTTGTGTGAAGTTTTATAGGTACACATCCATTGCCCATGTGTGCACACGCACACTAAAATAAATAGACTAATCAGGAAAAAGTATTTAAATCATATTCCAAATTTCTAAATTCAAAAATGTTTGGGGCGCGTTGTCGTGGTTGGCACTTTTTTATGCTATAGCATGCAAGCGGTGCATGCGGTTCACCTGATGTTAAGTGACTGACCGCAGCCCATGAACATCTACGACGGAATGTCGCAGATACCTTGCCGGCTTGAAGGAAGGGAAGGGAATAAGGAGAGGATTAATTATAGGAACTTGGGAGAGGAGTTAGAATAGGATGGGAGAGGAATGGGACGGGAATACAGGCCTCCGGACACCCGCTTACGACACGCATGGGTAGAAATGGGGTAGCGACACATGTATTCTAACCCGTCGCCAAACGGGAAAAATCTATACCTATTGTGATAAGTAAATATGAAACAGAATGACGCGTCCCGAACTGTATCCTGTCCGTCACGGAACAAACAAAACAATACATCATTGTTATACGAAACACACACTTATTTACGCTGCGCAAAGAGGATTTGTCGTCCAATTTCCTGGTGAACTTATATAAGTTGTTTGGTTTACGGCGGGAGTGGACATATTGGAGATGGCCTTGTGCTAACATGATAAGGAATTATGATCGGTATTGAAGGGATAATAAGAAAGTTGTCTTTTCCTCAAGTAAGACACGTAAATATATTTTATTTGTAGCTATGCCCTGCGGTTCCACTTTGGACCCCGTGGCAACTCCGGGATTAAAAAAATGAAATGAAATGAAATATATTTTATAAAAGTAGTCTTTATTACATGTATACCAAATTTCTTCATAATCTGGTCAGTAGTTTTACTGAAAGAGTAATAATCACATGTATACATACTTACATTCTCACAAAGTTTCACATTTATAATATTAGTAGCTGTGTCCCATGGTTCCACCCGCGTAACTTTGCATTCCATAGCAACTCCAGGATTAAAAGTAACCTATATGTTATTTTAAACTTTTATGTATATGTACACCAAGTTTCATCATAATCGATTCAATAATTTCAATAATTTGCGTGAAAGAGAAACAAACGTACATCCTCACAAATGTTTACATTTATAATGTTTTTCACGTCGAGAAATTTTCTTCATGAACCAAAGATCAGATTGCTCCTTTATTAAATTGCATTAAGGTAAAAGTTATTATAATAATAAATATTAAATGGTTTATTTTAAACTCCCCAAGATTTACAATTCATGATTATCCGACTGAAATAAAAAATAACCTAAATGTA
Source organism: Phoebis sennae (assembly GCA_001586405.1). Taxonomy (NCBI): domain Eukaryota; kingdom Metazoa; phylum Arthropoda; class Insecta; order Lepidoptera; family Pieridae; genus Phoebis; species Phoebis sennae. Next base: position 141,143 of record LQNK01000256.1, on the reverse strand, counting down.
CTAGTAGAAGAAATTATTGCAGAATAAATAGACGTCTATATTTAATCTCAACATTATTTTACTACAAATATTTCTTATTAAATGAAAAGCTTAGTTGCAGATATATGCCAACGTCCTCTGGGATTAAAGATGCGTATTTAGCTCGAGAAAAACGATGCGCTTTATTGAGATATTTTACGAATTATTTCTATTTAAAAATTATGAATATTCATTTATTCCTGTAAAGGATTATCAAAATTATATTCCTTGTTCTATTTTCTTTCGTCCCCAGGCCTTCTCTTCTATGTTAATTTTATCCTTTGCTGGGATTTTGCCTGTTAGATGAGTTATAGTCATAAGGCCGCCAGTATACATTATACCTATAGCTGTGTAAGTGTTTAAGGCTACATTAGGATATTTGTCTAAAAACCTCAAAAATAAGAAGATGGACCTGAAGCTAGCTTAGTATAAGGTTACTTAAGAAACTGAACTAACACAAGGATCTTGGTAAACGCAAACGAAGTCACGATGCTCTTAGCTTATTAAAAGTATTTACCATTGCCTATTCATATAAAATTACATTTTCCCCTATTCATTACCAAAACCAAAAGTTCATTCACAAGCCTTAAGCCATGATTGATTGATGTTGATTGAAGGAACGAACCGAAACGGTTCCAAATTCACGTTTGCCATTAATAAGTCTTAATTACGTATACGCCATTTGTACCATACGATACGACAAATGAGAACAAATTGGATTTTCTAATGCTATTTATATGCTAAAAAATTTTTGGATTTAAGAGTAACCTTAAAAACCACCTTCTTAAAATACAAAAAGGCCTGGAGGCATAATTATTGTATATATATATATATTATAAACATATATATTATACGTATATATACATATATTTTGTGTGTGTATTTTTATAAATGTGTATCGGTTGATCCATTATATGTCTTATTTACACATTCTCGTTTTTCATGACCTGAACTACGCTCTCCGTTGCTGCCGTTAGTTCGTTAGATATTTTCAGTGTCCACTGAAAATCAGTGAAGGAATACTAGAATAATAACATTTTTCTAGTATTCCACCTCGCCACTGAGTGGAAACCCATTTGGGGTATTTTTGTGTGATTGTATGGTTTTTTTTTATTTTGTTGTTAAGTTGATACCCCAATAAATGTATTTTCTTTCTTTCTTTTTTCTTTTCTTTCCATTTAATAAATAGGCCATATAGCCCGGAGAACGGATGACCGCTGGGGCATCCAAGTCTTGGAGTGGCGACCTCGGACTGGGAGACGCACTGCTGGAGTCCTCCTACTAGGTGGACGGATGACCTGGTTAGACGACCGGAACCAGATGGATGACCAAGGCCAAAAATCGATCATTATGGCGTTCTTTAGGGGAGGCCTATGTCCAGCAGTGGATGTCTTTCGGCTGAATGGATGGATTTAATAGATAGTGTTAGTAATATTTCTTGATTAATTATAATATTAACGCATTATATATTTTACCGTAGAAGTAATAGTAATTTCCTGTTGCAACAAGTTTGATTTGTTATCTTTGTTTTCAAAGGTCGCTTGTCACAAAGATAGCTTCAGTATTTGCCATGGTGCTCGAACGTCTTATTGACGTTACCCAGCTACCCTCAGTTTGGAAATAGTCATATGACTAGCTGTGATTTGTGATCAACTGATCAGTTATTGGCTAGTTGTGTAGAATCACAGGCGATAAAATAGAAACTAACAATAGATACAGAGTTCCAACTCGTTTAGGTAATTCTAATCCGAGAGCTAGGACCTTTTTTGGACAGGTGTTTGAGGCAAGCTGTATGAAGTACAAGTAAGTAACTCTTAGTATACTCCTGAATGGAACTGCAGACTTGGCTGGTGAAAAGCGGGCTCATTTTATGACAACTTGGCAGGTCGAAAGTTAGAGTATACTAGGAGAGGCATCATACAAGTTTTCAAATTAATCTGCTGACCAATTTTGGCCATGTTCGCCAATATCATCAGAGACTAGCCACGCAAGAGATGTATGTGAATTGTATGCGCTAACACAGAGAGACATCAAGGCAAGGGCAAACGACTTTATGTGCTCTCCGAAGCAGTTAGTGTGTTAACTTCCTGACTCCTGACTCAGGGCTGCTGAGATTTTTTTTGACAGAATCCCAATAATATTACTAGCTTCATTACAATACTTATTTATTGCATTCCATACGCCATTTGGACCACACGATACGTCCAATGAGATCAAATTGGATTTCCTAATTCCCCATAAACGAGGAATTAATTTTAGATTTCGCAAATACCTTGAAATAGGTTGACAATGGATTTCGATGCGTAATTATTGGAATTCGTTGTTTAGGTTAATTCTGTTTAATGGAAGCTAGATTCAATTTTCAAAGAATGTGTATTTGGAACAGAATTATTAGCTTCGTAGATATTATAATTACAACATTTTTGTAGTGTCTTCACTAATTTCAAATAATTCTTAATGTTTATCATCATATCTAGTTTTAACTAAGGAATCTTTATAAAACTAGAAAATCGATCCAACGAAAGTAACTCTGTCTGGATGTCTCTCTCTACTTCACACTTAAACCACTGAATCGATTTAGATCAAATTTTGTACAGATTTTGTTTGAAGTTTGAGGAAGGACATAGGATAGCTTTTATTATATTTGAAATCCCACGGAAAAGGAAAATGGGTGAAACCACAGCAAATCTATTTATAAAACATTATGTCTTCGGACCTGTAGTCCGAAGTCATGCTAAATAGCTAGTCCATGATAATTTCTTTATATTTTAGATTTAAAACATACTAAATGATTCTATTATCAAGTACGTAATTTGTTCCAAAATGTCGTAATACTTAAAAGCCTCTAGTATTACCGTAACTGCGACATGTCTTTAACCCACCAATTAGGAATCTGTTTACTTCCATTTTAGTATTTATGCCCTGGTAATAAGGGCGAAGTGATGTTAAAAGAGAAGTCCTAGGAGTTTTTTAAAATGTACATTAGTTCGGACATGAAAGGAGTTTCTCATTAGGGCGGAGCAGGACAAAGGACAGACTGAATGTTAAATAAGTTTGGGACCTCGCTTCATAGGTTTAAATAATCTTTAGTTTTCGCACTTTTAACACTGCGTAAAATATATGTACTTCAAGCAGTGAAATCAATAATATATTTTTGCCAAAAAATAGTACCTCACACTAAAATGTAGAAAATAACTTTTATTTATTTTTTACATCTATAACTAGTAATAAATTTTAGTGCAAGAAAGTCGGTTTTATTTTTAGAATAAAATTTATTATCGAATTTGAAGTATACTACAGTATAATTGCCATATACTATAGTGTATCTTGTATTGGTCTTAAAAACTAGAAAATTCAATAAGTGAAACCTTTCAACCTACATTAATTCAAGAAAAGATTAGGGATCTATGTGCTCAATTTTCTCACTGATTACACCTTTATTTCAATGAAAATAACTGTAAATAATTTTTTAAACTATCTTGCAAATAAAATAAGATACATTGTTGATGAATTTTTACAAATTGGTTCAATAACGATCCCAGTATTATTATAGTAACCATGTCTAAACGTCTAATAGGAGCCACTGAAAATCAGCGCTGTGGCTTATACTCATATGTAAGTCACAGATTTCCTGAGTGATGTCCCATTTCGACACGCACATTTTCACAGCCCCACACAGTCCTGATAAAATTAAAGTGATTTTACTTCCTTGTATATGATCCTATCTTTCTTCAATTTTATTCTTGTGTATTGTGTAATTTGTAATTGTTATTTATGTAGATTGTGTGCCCAAAATAAATGTTTTTCGTTCTTTCTTAAATTAGTCATTTTTCTACCCCCTTTGTGGCAAAATACTGTTAACACATTCGCGAGACTCCGAGCCATCATCTTCAAAATTCCGAAACAGTTAAATTAACGACGTCCTAACCAACAACAGTAAACCAATAAATTACTCAGGAATTAATACTTAAAAGTTTAAATTGCGCGCTATTATCCCTATAACATATTTCGCTCCCTAAAGTTATCAACAACCATTTCAAACAACCATAAACTCATCTCTTTAAACAGTCATAAAACAGTGAACTAACAAACAAGTGAAGTAGACGCATAAAATTCTTTAAGATCAGTTTATGGGAATGTAAAGGTTGTGGCTCATTGCATCGACTCATTTAATAATTGTTATTTATAAAAAGAAACAATAAATGCGTGCCCAACTTTTTTGTGTAGCCTATGTTACAATTTACACAATTCTAATGAATTAAACAACACTTTTCATATCAAAATCCGTACAGCTGCTTGATATGTAGGGCATGCGAAAAAAAATATGCGAAAACCTTTTGTTTCAGTGAGGTAAAAATATGAGAAAATTCAGTTCCTGGACAGACATGATACAACATTTTTTTTATTGTTTCATAATATTTCATACATTTATATTAAGTATCCCTGGCCCTCTTGTTAGGTCAATAACAAGAGTTGAGTTTAATATTGCTTCCGTAAGTAATCAAGCTCAAACAATATTTCTTATGGTAATTGGGTGCGCCGGAAAATTATGTTTTCATCTCATTTCTTATCCTTTTGAATCATTTCTTTATCTCTCATCCAAAACTGGCATAGGAACTGTAACACTTCCCTTGTATCTGGGCTTGGTGGACTGTAGTGGTAGTTTTTTAGGCAAATTGAATTCTATGTATCCTTCCTTTACCCTTCCTCTCCTAAGGATGGCAGTGCATTAGTATTATTTTGTTGTAGTAGATGTTTGATGGGCTGCAGTAGTCATTTCATAAGGCAGACTGAAGATTTCTGTTCTCATATCAAAAATATACCAATCAAGAGTGCAATGCAACAATAAGCTATGACCTTTAAAAAACTGTATATACAAGTCTGAGGTTTAAAAAATGCTTCAGCGGAGAAAAAGTTTTGAGTCCGCGCAAATTCATATTTATAACAATTCCCTTTTTTGTGTTTCGCAATTTTTTCTAGACGTTTTACTCGCATTCTTCTGTACGTATAATGGCCTTAGTATATTATAGCTTATTTGGATTATAATAGCTTCCAAATGTAGAAAATATCGTAGCGAAATTTTGAATTCCAGGGATAGTTAAATAAATAATGAATTATATATATTTGATACTAACAACTTATCCTGCTAATATTATAAAATCGAAAATTGGTGAGGATGTATGTAACTATGTTTGTTACTCTTTCACGCAAAAACTACTGAACCGATTATGATGAAACTTGGTACAATATAGGTAAAGGTTCAGAATGCGATATAGGCCAAAGGTTTTTAATCCCGGGATCGCGCTTTATACGCGGCTGAAACCGCGGGGCATAGCTAGTAAGTGATATAAGGAACGACCATAAGAATTATAAGTAAATATTGACAAAAACTGTCACTACAAGATGGATAGCAACCCTGTCGAAGGCAATGGGGAGAAATTAGGCCTTGCGTCAATAAAGTCAATATTGTGAACGAGGGAAACTATACAATTAGTAACAGATCGAGTCTTTGTTTAATACAATGTTTTGAATTTGTGTATAGATCATATGGAGGTAGAAATCGAACTTTTGATTAGATTTTTATTGTGAACGTTTTG
>LQNK01000256.1:95187-121146 GCA_001586405.1 Phoebis sennae | reverse complement strand
GTTTGCACGCATTTAACGCATTTTTGCTTATGGACGCATATAATAACTTCTGCATGTTGGTTAGTCTTTGTTGTGATTGGCCGCCATGATCATAATCTACTTTGGAGATTAAAAGAAGGTTTTATTTATCATTAAAATTAAAAAGTACTGTGCAAACAACAACTAAAAAGGTTCAACTGAATGTACCTACGCGCATTGATGATGTGTTTTGATGGATAACTTTGAACCTTCATATCTTTTTTATTTTTTAACCAATTTGAATGAAACAAACACTAAAACCTCCGGGGGACTTGCCGTAATAAATAATCGAAAACCGCATTTAAATCAGTCAAGCCGTTTTGGAGTTGACTGCGTACAAACGCCCGACAAACAGACAAACAGACAAACAGACAAACAGACAAAAATTCTAAAAATCATTGTTTTGAGTTTAGAATCACAAATGAAACACGAAACACAATTTTTTTCTTGAAAATATTAAATGTACAGACACGGCTAGTCTACGATTTTATTATATGTATAGATTTTAATTACAAATAATGTTATTTCAAATAGCAGGTAAACACTTTTTAAATATATTCCATTTAGGAGTTTTTTTTGTTTGTATAAATTATATGATAATATACTATTTATAAATACATATTAACATCGTATAACGCTTGTTACGCTTGGATTATAAGTTAATGTAAGGTATATGTTGGAACAATATTAATAAATAAATAATAAGCCCGTTAAAGTGTTGTAGTACAGTACTTTTCCACAGTATTTAAATTTTGATTCAACTTTTTTTTACTATTTGAGTTTTTCTGACCATTTAATTTTATTAAATGTTGTTGAAAATATGCACATTTCTCATGCATAAATGCGAAAGTAAGTTTTTCTATCTCTTCTTCACGCCTTGACCACTGAACCGATCTGGATAAAAATTTGTAGAAAGATTGTTTGAAACCCGACAAAGGATATAGGATAGCTTTTATATTTTTATCCCTAAAATCTCACGATAACGAGAGATAAACGAGACTAAAATAGTAGTTGCTATAGCTAGTTGCGTTATATTTTCCGAATATTGAATAATAATTGTTCTATACCTGTAAAGTTAGTATTACGAATGTATGTGTACGTTCAGTTCGTTAGCCTGCACAGTAAATACAGTACTGTGTGCAAACTGAAACGCGGATTATATAATAGAAATGCTAACAATATGGCTTAGTGTTGATAACTTTGTGTAGTGCAAGGAGTAATATTTTAGGTCATGTAAGACTTAATTATATTTGGTGAAAGGTAATGCATGTTACTTCTAAATTTTGTCCATTAATTTTATGATTAGATATGAGTTTGTTGTAGATTTTTTCAAATTACTAATTTTGATTTTCTTACTATTTATAGAGGATTATGAGAGCAAATAGAGAGCGCATCTGAGTTTGCACATGCACTTGAGAACTATAATATCTCTTGCACAGCTGGCTAGGGTAGGCATCCGCTAAAAAAGAACCAGTAAAACCCTTTTCAATTCAAGCAAACAAACAAACAAAATATCAAATCTTCCTCTTTATAAAAATAGTAGAGATTGATTTCATATGATTGATTTTCTATAGTCAATGTTTCACATGGCTTCCTGTTGATAAGTTTGTGTAAATGCAAGGAGTAATATTTTAGGTCATGTAAGACGTAATTATGTAATGCATCTTACTTCAAAGGGTGTTTTGTCCAACAATAATACGATGAGGTATGAGCTTGTTGTAGATTGATTCTAAGTTCTTTACTAATTTTTATTTATAGCGATTAGAAATAATATTAGATACTAGAAAAAACCGTTCCAATTCAAGCAAACAAACAAACAATATTTTCAAACAAACAAAAATTCTTTCTTTCTTTCTTTATGTCCAGCGGTTTTTTGTGTTTATTTTATTGAGTTGTATTAAGAATTTCTTTTAAACACTTATATTATAAAGAGGAAAGCTTTGTTTGTTTGCTTGTAATGAATAGTCTCAAAAAGTACTGCACCGATTTTAAAAATTCTTACACCATTCGAAAGCTACATTATCCACGAGCAATATAAGCTAACGTCTAACATATATATAACATTATGCTACGGGAGCGAAGCCGTATAGATATACATATAATTACTATTGCAGAAGTGTAGTAATCTTTATTTAGTCCGTACAAAACTGTTTCACTTAATACGGAAGACAAAGCTGTTGAATACACGAGTAAGCAGAACAAATGTAGCGCTTTGTTAGCTCTCGGTGCGTTTGCGTTCCGATTTGCTTTTATGTGCTGTTTGATTTACCAACACTGAGAAACTTTTGACACTATATTTGACCTTTTTATTTATTAAACCATAACAATGGCAAATTAAGAAAATAATAGATAAATATATAAATTATAATATTATACATGTATATGTACATACTACCTGCGCCCTAGGGCTTCACTCCCGTGGGAATATCGGAATGATAAAATATAGCCTATTGCTTTCCTCGATAAATGGACTATTTAACACTAAAAAAATTTTTCGAATCGGACCAGTAGTTCCTGAGATTAGTGCATCAAACAAACAAACTCTTCAGCTTTATAATATTAGTATAGATTATATACATAGTCGACCTCATTTCGCTCGGTTAAGTCGCAACTTTTATTTTACGATATGTAATGTATAATTTATGTATGTATTACAAACTATCATATGGTAACCTGATATGACTAGTTAATACAAAATTCAATCTAGGATAAACCATACAAAAAAGCCCCCCTACTCACCAGGTCTACAGCTCCATGCCAGAGTATAATAGGAGAGGCATCAGACAAGTTTTCAGCTTGCTTCAATCACCTCCCAAAAATTGTCCTAGCTCGGAATATAAGCAGAACAAATGTAGCGCTTTGAGTTAGCTCATAGCGTTTGTGTTTAGATTTGCTTTCATGTGCACTTTGATTCACTAACGCCAGACGATCTTTTGACACTGTATTTGACTTATGTGTCTGAGTCACTTTAACGCTACTTTATCTATTCGATAGTGCTAAACGTCCGGTAACTGTGTTAATTGTGTTTCTAAGTCATTGTCAAATTTCGTCTGAAATTTTGTCTGAAATATTATAATTTCACTGAGTACGTACACTTTAGGTTGTAAAAACATATAGTAGAATAAAAACCAGTAAAAAATCAATTACATAATAATAACTTTTTTCTATATTAAATTTGTAAGACAGAATAGATGCATAACTAGTGACAGTTTAACTAAAATTGTCAGAAACCAGTCATTAGTATGACATTCTGTATCTGGTGTACATTTTGTAGGAAAATTAATTCAACAAGGATCCGTTATAATTACACTTTGTCCTGCTATTCAGACAAACAGATAATTAGCTCTAAAAAACATTTTTACAGAAAAATATGTATATAACAGATTTTTAACCGTGATGTTACATATTTTCAAAGATTCGATAAAATAGCCGTATGGAAGTCTAAAATATGATTGATTTATTATTACTATAAGAAAGAAAGGAAATAGAAATAGGAATAGAATTACGGTCGTTTTAAATATTCTATCTATCCCTTGTTTTGCTAACTAAAGTCAGGCTAATCAATCTATTTGCACTTACTTAGATTTCAATATTGTCGACGGATAGCTTTTGTTATGAATTTTAACAATCAAATGTCATTTAATCTGAGATTACAATCCATCCATAATCTTTGATACATTATTGAAAACGGACGTAAGAAGGCGTATTAAAATCGAATTGTAAACTCACAATACTACTGAGTCCTCCTTCTCAAAAGACTTGCAATTTTATTGAACTGCTGAATAAAATCCATAGGTCTTTTATGAACAGGAAAAAATACGCAGCACGCCATCCGGTTTTGAATTTTTAAAGCTGACAACCGAAGCGTGGAGTGGGTCACTAGTGAATACATCACTCTTTGAAAAAGTAAATTCTACTGTTAAAATCGTAAAGATTATATAAGCTAGTGTAAGTACGTAGGTTTACAGAAATACTTAAATATAGCTGCAGAAAATGATAAGAGTTAATTAATGACACGCAAAATAACCTATTTAAATTGACTATCAAATTGATTTTTGTAATTTTTTTTATGTTAGATCAGTCAAGTGGTGATTAGGTAACCTGATGTTAAGTGACTGACCGCAGCCCATGAACATCTACAACATCAAAGTGTCAAGTCTTGCTCTGTCGAAGGAAGGGGAGGGGATAGGGCGATGATTAATTATGGATAATTGTGAGGAGAAGAACAGGATGTCAGAGGAATGGGATGGGAATACATGTCTCGGGACAACGCTCACCGTACGAAACATAGTTCAATACTGCTTCACGCCGATCTTCTGCTCATGGAGGTGGTAATTTCCCTGGTGTGAGCTTGACCCAATCCTGCAATGCTTCCCACTCTTGAATTACATATTACTTATACGATTATACTATCTTTTACCCACGGCAAAGCCCGCGTGAATTTCCCACATTAATTCTGTGGGGATAGTACGTTTTTCGGGATTAAAGATAGCCTTTTCCGTACTGTATTCAAAATACACATATTATTAATGAGATAGTCAGCCGTAGAAGAAAGAGGTTAGAAATATTAATTGGGATTATAATGTGAAAAATGTATAAGCAAAACTCTTTATTTCTCAAACAAAATATTATACCAACGCTTAACATAAAGCGCTTTCTTCTAACTCGCTGTGTCATTTCGTTAGACATCCAATTTGTTTTCAAACGCTGCAGCGCTTGAATTGCATGATTGTTCATGAATTTCAATGCATAATGCCGACGAAGTTATTTTGCTTAACAAAATCTCTTTAAGACCGACTGTAGATATCTGAATAACTGAGTCTATTGTGAAGATTTATTTATTTATAATACTTTTTCGTACAAATATTGATAAAAATCGAAAAGAAAAAGGAAATTACACGATATCTTGGGTAATATCGAATTACTTATTTTGAGATCTAGGACCATTTTTCGGGAGGTGTTTTAAGCAAGCTGAAAACTCGTCTGATGCCTCTCCTATTATATAAAGAACAACTATCCTATGTAGACTTAAAAAAATTCAACTTTATTGACTGTTCAGTAAAGTATAGTGGTACATTAGGACGTTATGCCAAGACCTGAGTATTGCTATTCTTGTATGGGATGATAGAGTCTTGGATCGATTTGTCTAAAAATCGCAATCTTTTTGACAACATTTTCTTCCCATCGCAGTTGTATATAATATTTAAGTTCAGCTAGATTACAGTAAAAAATATAATATCATTTAGTCTTCTCTATACAAAAGCTTTAATTCTATCATATTATATAAAGAAGATAGAGGTTTGTAATAAACTCTATACAGAATCTATTTAAGACGATAACAGAGCTATTTGACAAAGAACTGGAACAAATATTTTTGCGCACAAAGAAAACATAGCAAAATAAATAAAAAAATAAAAATAAGACAAAACTGTACAATGATTTGAGTTGAAACTTTGTTTACAACATTATTTCATTATTACTTTTGAATCTTACATACCGAAAAGGTAAAAAATGACCCTATTACTAAGCCTATGTCTGTATATTGTCTGTCTGTCTGTGACCAGACTGAATCTCATAAACCGTGATAGATAGCTGAAATTTCACAAATTATTTATTTCCTTTGCCACTATTACAATAAATACTAACAATAAAAAAATTACTTGTATTAGGATGGTTTATGCTCACTGTATTTTAACTCGGTTTAGACCGACAGTTTTGGACCGATTCGGAGGTCCTTCATGAGGGGGAGTAAGACGTTTAAGCGGTTATGACTCACTTATCGTTAAATCAATAAAAAAAATAAAAATATTAAGAGTGGTCTCCTCAAGCACCTTTTAAGTCTTTGACTTCAAGTCAGACTCGCAATTGGCTCGTTTTACTTTAGCATTAAATACAGAGATTCATCACCACCCTGTTCAACCAGATATTATACTAATTCAGTATTAACCTACTTTTCATTTCCATAATCTTAAGCATACCATTAATCTTTCCATTTAAATGTATTTAAAAGTCGTTAAATTAACATATTCCCAGTATTACTCCAGACATTATCATATTTCATTGCGACCAAAGTTTAATGAAAAACTTCAAGTTTATTGTGCGAAAGGAAGTTAGAATGGTAATAATGTAGACGTCGAATATGGAATGTAAATCAGACTTCAGGTGGTGCATTTAACTAGTCTTCTTTGAGCAGTTGTTTTTCCGTAAATTTGCATATATTACTGATACTTAAAATTGAACAACGTATAGTCAATAGGTGGTTTATATGCAGATATTAACAAATATCTTTATTGGTTTCTTCTAAAACATTTAGCCTCATTTGATCATAGATACATTTTAATGACAAAATGAATAGAAATTAATAGACTTTAAACTTAATACACTATTAACTTTTAGTTACTTATAAGTCCTTTAAATAAACTTTAAGTTACGTATATAACAGTTTTCACCTTCTTTTAAAAACGAAAATAAAATAAAAACTTTATTTTAATAGTTACTATGAAAATAGTTACTTATTAATAAATAAAATAATAATAAATAATTAATAAGTCTTATTACTGTTTTTATCCCTTATATTCCCAGTAAAATGTAGTTAAAATCATAATAATGTATACGCAAGTCGTATATATATTGTAAATCAGACTTCAGGTAGTGTATGTAACTAGTTCTCTTTGAACAGTTGTTAAGCTGATGAAGGATTAGCTTGGCACTACTGGCTTCTGTACATGTTGGTGATTTTAATGGTGTTCCGTAAATATGAATTTATTACTGATACATAAATTTGAACAATGAATAGGCCGTATATTTTCCAATATTTATAAATATTTTATTTCAATTTTAAAAGCTATCAAAACATTTTAATTACAAAGTGAAAAAAATAGACTATAAACTTTATTTTAATAGTTACCATGAAAATAGTTACTTAATAATAAGTCCTGTTACTGTTTGTATCCTCTATGTTCCTAGTAAAATCGTAATAATATAGACGTAAGTTGAATATAAAATGTAAATCAGACTTCAGTTAGTGTATTTAGCTAGTTCTCTTTAAACAGTTGTTATGCTGATGAAGGATTAGCTGGGCTACTGTACATGTTGGTAATTTTAATGGTACAGTTCCGTAAATATGCAACTACTATTTGCAGATAATAACAGGACTTTTTATTGGCTCTTCTAAAACCTAGAGCCTCATTTGAAGTTAGATACATTTTAATGACAAAGTGAAGAAAAATAGACTATAAACTTTATTTTAATAGTTACTATGAATATAGTTACTTAATAATAAGTTCTATTACTGTTTTTATCCTTTATGCTCCTAGTAAAATCGTAATAATGTATACGCAAGTCGAATATGGAATGTAAATCAGACTTCAGGTGGTACATTTAACTAGTTCTCTTTGAACAGTTGTTATGCTGATGAAGGATTAGCTTGGTTATTGTACATGTTGGTGATTTTAATGGTACAGATCCGTAAATATGCGTCTACTATTGATACTTAAATTTGAACAACGAATAGGCGGTATATTTTCCAAAATTGATAAATCTTTTTATTTCAATTTCAAAAGCCATTCAGAAATAATAATAGCACATTTTAACAAATACTCAGTAGAGTTAAAACACCTAAATATTTGCAAAAGAGTTGGAAAATACAAAAATCTCTTCACATTTTTAGTTACAAAAAATACAATGTCCAGTTGAGTTTAAACAATTTGATATTTGCAAAAATTAGAAGAATCTTTTTATTAGTTCTTCTAAAATATCTAGTCTCAATAAAAAATATTAGATTATTAATTTTATTGTTTAATTTTTATGGGCCGTAGTTTTAAGTTAATTAAGATCTTTTAACTGTAAGTACATGATGCCTGATATAAATAAATAAATAAAATAAAGATAAGTAATACTAAAATAATTACTTAAAAATACGACTACGATATAATAAGACTATTACTAATAAGTTCCTAGTAAAATGTATTTAAAATCGTAATAATGTAGACGCAAGTCGAATATGGAATGTAAATTAGGCTTCAGGTGGCTATTAACTAGTTCTTTGTGAACTTGAAGTAGGATTAGCCTAGCTCTTGCTACTAAATGTAGCGAATAATTATTTAATAGTACAGTAACTGTGGGACTATTTTGCAATTTCATATTCCTTATGTATGTACACAAAAATATTAGGCTTAAAGTCTTGTTTTAAAATAAAATAAAAATACTTTTATTGCCATAAAACAAAGGTTTTACAATTAAAAACAGGAAATTAAAAAAATAATAAATAATGGCTCATTCGTTTGCTTTATCATAAGACGAAACATTACTGTTTTTCAGTGTTTGTCATCGATGTCCAATATTTATATATAGAATTGTAGGGACAAGCTATTAATAATTTTTACCAAAGCCAGGAACTTTTACATACTTTTTCTAAACTAATATTTTCATCATTTATGTTTGTATGTTATTTAAGTATTTATTTGATTTATATCAAACTTTTGTATAATTATTCAATCTATTTCACCTTCACTTTTTTAATTTTTTTACGTAGGAATACGCTAAAAAAGATTTCGTTCAAATCCCACAGGAACAGGGAAAATAGATATACGCGGGTGAAACCACGGGGCACAGCTAGTTAGGTATATAACCTGTCTTATTTGTTACTGTACCATCACAGTGCAATCTTTCTTCTACTCTCAGGTTGTCTGTAAGAAATCGCTCGTAGCGATAAGACCGCCTACTGTACTTTTTCTTCTCAATGTATCTTCGTGTATCATTTCATTCATTCATTCCTTCATTCATTCACAGTTTACATGTATTCGACAATGTTTTGTGTATATGTAAAATAAACACACAATAAATTGGTTTTCCTAGAGTCCTGACTCAATAACTGTACTGCAAGTGAGTCGTCAAAACAAACGAAACTATACAACCTTTAAACTTTCTCAGTTAAAGATATTAAGTCCCGTATTCGCTAGCAACTTGTAAAGTGACAATTCGTTACTATTTCGTTTCGAACTTTGCGTTTGTTAGCTCTTTGAGTTGGATCGGTTTGGAAATGTTTTCATTGCTTCAATATTTTTACTGCATACGTAACTGATCACGTACAAAATAATCCTTTCGAGGCAATGAAATCACACGAGATCTTTCTAAAGGTCTTAACGTTAAATAGACCAGACAACCAAACAACCAACCACTCCAGACAACCACTTGAAAAGATATTGAAATATAATTTTTTTAAATATTCCTGGACATTTAACACAACGCCGTCTAGTCCTAAACTAAGCAAGGCTTATAGACATACGTAAACATACCTATTTTGTACATACATACATACTATAGATAAATGAACACCCATACAGCAGAAAATTACAACGTCCATCACATAATAATTTTCGTGGGGATCGAACCCACACCCTCCGGCGCAATAAGCCATAGCCACATCCATTACGCCAATCGGGTCAACAAAAGGATTTAATTAAAAATTAGAATACTAGGTAATTAGGTAGGTAAGGTAAACTGAAAATTCTACTGCGCAGTACCAGTGGGCCCGAAACTAGAAAAAGCCTGTATATTGTGAGCCCTTCATTCATTGATTCACGATTAACGCTCTATAGTATAGTGTCGGCAACATTTTTGATTTCATGTTTTAACAAGTTCTGTATGTCATCTTTCTATTCTACAAAAGAGTAGGTGCGTTCAGTATCTGGGCGCATTGGTACCGATTGCGCCTGGTGCTCGAACGTTTTATTGACGTCACGACCCAACTACCCTCACTTTCCTTATAGTCGTTATGACTAGCTGTGATTTGTTGTTAACTGTCTGGTTCTATAAGTGGCCAGTGTCACAGTACATTCTTTATTACCTTCGACATAATGTTACATAGCCCCTCTGTTAGTTTATAACAATAGTATTTATCTCGGGTACAGTTAGCCGTGCTATATAATTATCTCCAATAGGCAAAAACAAAAATAATTTAGTGGTTGGACAATCAACGAAGTTTTCCGCCAGCTAGTTGTGATTTATTCGGCACGGAAGCCCTTGTTAGTAACTCCGCAACTTTATAAGGAACGTGTTGTTTTCCTCTGATTGGATGTTTTCGACTTTCGCGATTAATTACGTGAATTCGTTTCAAATATCACTTTTATTCAATTTAAGGGTCAATTCTCTTGATTAAATGATATTTTTACAATGCGTAGGCACCAATAAAAACGGTATTTTTTCACCTGATGTTAAGTGACTGATCGCAGCCCATGAACATCTATAACATTAAAGTGTCGCAGATGCCTTGCCGGCTTGAAGGAAGGAGATAAGGAGAGCATTAACGATAGGAAGTTGAGAGAGGAGTAGAACATGGAATGAACATGGAAGAAAAACAATGGAAGAGGAATAGGCTGTGAATATAGGCATCTATCATACTATACATGTTAAATTCCTTTTAATATTTATTTCAATTTAATATTGTATTTAATTTAATGTAAAATCTGACATAAAATGTATTTTTAATATTATATTAATGTAATTTCATATGCCTTAGATGGTAGGATATGGCTGGATTTATTTAATATGTGACATCAATATTGTACCCATATTCATGAAATAAAATATTTGAATTTGAATTTGAATATAAATTTTTACCTTATTTATTATTTTAGTAATAAAAAAAAATAAAAATGTATAAAATAATCCCTTAGAGAGTCAGAAATTGATCCTGGTTAAACAATGCCTATAAAAAATGTTCATAAATAATAACAGCAATTTGAACTCTAGATTATAATAACTCGATCAAAATAATTTCTACAAATATCGAACAAGCTAAAACTATTTCGTATAAAAGCCATTCAATCATTCCAAATATTCAAAAATAACGAAATAGTACATTTGATTTATAACAACAATCGCGAAAATATTTCGATTTTTAACCCGTCAATTTATTCGTTCGTATTGCGCCATTAACCCGTTTATTCCGGATAAAACCTGTTATTTTAAAGCTTTTATAGACAATCGTCATGTTTGCGAGCTTTATGAGTACATTACGTAGTCAAATGTCATAAAAACGGATATTTTAATTTTGGCACTAAAACGTGAACATTCAAATTAACTACGTAATTGTCGGTGCTCAACAAACACGATTTTATTGTTATTTTATATGTTTATTTCCGATTGAAATAATAAAATAATTCATGTAATACCTACTAAATAAAATAACATATAGTAAACGTTATTATTGGACATTGTCGCGAATTACAATGTGTAGGATTTAATTTGATTGTGGTTTACGGAACATCGCTGAAAATCATGCTACATGATGTCTCTGTTAAACAATGCAATTGAAAATTAATGGAATGTTATGTGAATGAACTTAGTTAAATATTGATATGTATCTTTTTTTATATATAATGCTTATAATTGATACTTCGTAAACCTTAAACAACTTTATTCAATAGCATATACAAACCCCTAAATAGGAAGAACAATGGTCCATATTCATTTTATTAAACCGTTATCCTTAGAAGTGAGTGATAGAGCTTATTCTGTCGATTTTAGATAAGTTCCCTAGAATATCTTCCACATACACTGACACTCTACTCTTTCGAATACAAAAACATTTTTTACGAATCGGTCCACAAATGCCGGAGTTATGCGGTAACATACATAAAAAATACGGTCGAATTAAGAACCTCCTTATTTTTGAAAGTCGGTTAAAAATAAAATGCATCTATATACAAAACAGTGAAAAGACGTGAAGTGAAGTATTTTCTAAAACGACATGCTAACGTGAAGTGAAAATAAATGTTCAATAGAAAATAAATCCGTAAGAATTGTTGCCATGGTCAAAGGACTTCCTACCCTTTGTAGCTTCCAGAAAATTCGAGGCAGTTCTGGAATAATTCCCCAAGTTTCGATTGGACAGACGCTCGCAGTCTTCTCACGGATACAACTTTATTTTCCTTATATTTTCGATTTGTTTATGTACCTATATGTTACTAATAGTTCGACAATGAGCGAGTTTAATACGAATATACTCGATTACGGTATCAAATGAAAATGATACCATAATCGAGTATATTTGTATTAAACTCGCTCATTGTCGAACTCAAAATTGTGTTTTGTCTTAAAAAAATTATCGTGATTGGATAACATTTAACATTTTATTGTATTAACATTAACATTTGAACTTACACACAAACATGTAAGCATACAAAACATACACTCGCCAGGCCATCTCGACTTGGGACCACGTATATTTACTGAGTCACTTAGACTATACAAAATTATGCTACGGGAGCGAAGCCACGTGGAACAGCTCGTATTATATAAGTAACTGTTCATTTAGTTACCCTTTTTTCTTCAAAAGTGCTTATTTAAATAGTTAAAATACAAAAACATCGTTCAATTATCTATGAAGTGAGGGCTTCAAGGAGGTATGTATATATTTATATCACTAAACCACAACCGACTTGCAACGCTATTTTAATAAATGAAATACGTTTAACAAGGAAGTTTAAAAAGACATTTAAATTGTGCAAAGATTTCATTTCACTCTCAGATATTTAAATCACCCAAAGAAGTAATTTGAAAGCATAGCTGCTGAATATTCATATAGTAACCGACTCATTTGCAAGATATTAATCCTGAATACATTTACAATACAATTGCTGTGTTCGCACTTTTCGGATTTAAATTATAAAAGTTAAACATGCTATTAAATGGGATGAATATAAAATAGGCTAAGCACGCAGTTATCAAATGCGTTGGGTTCCGTGGCAAGTATTAATTTTAGTAAAAACATTTTTTGGGCCCATACCTAAAAACGAATTCTTCGATCACTCCATCTATCCGTCTGTCCATCTTTAAAGTGTAAGTTTCAAATAAAATCATTGGCCAAGATCATTGATCTCTGAAGTCATCACACCAGCTAGAACGTAAGTACATTGTTTAGAAAATACTAGTTGATCCGCGCGGCTTCGCTCCCGCAGCATAATGTTATATATTATATAGCCTAAAAAATATTGCCTATGTTACTGTTGGATAATGTAGCTTTCGAAGGGTGAAAGAATTCTTAAAATCGGTCCAGTAGTTTTTGGGGTCTATTCATTACAACCAAACTAACAATCAAAATTTCCTTTTTATGATATGCGTCTAGATTTTAACGTAAGCAAACACAAAGCAAAATTTGTTTCAAAAAGTTCTTCAGAACCGCAATGTCTGTTATAAAAAGTAAAAAAAATCTTGTACACATAGTTTTTAGTTTACGGAGCACTGAGTATGGACAACTATGTTGTGGTTAACATTCGACCATTGGCTTCACTTTTATTTGTCTTGTGCATTGAAATATCATATTTATTATTATTTTTTATTAATAAGCCTTCCGCCCGCGGCTGATAGAACACGTTTGTTTCCAATTTTCTAAATCGATTTTTTTAAATAATAGCCGAGGTAAAGTAATTACAATTGTTAAAGTCCATATCGTTTACTATTTATTTAAGTAAAGAAGTAACTCGTGAATAACGTTAGCTTTCGAATGGTGAAAGAATTTTTAAAAATGGTCCAGTTGTTTTAGAGCTTATACATGACAACCAAACAAACAAATAAAGTTTTCCTCTGTACAATATTAGTGTATATTACGGACTTGTCATTTGCAACGCATTGAGAAATGTTTTACTTCGCATAACATTACTACTCTGCTTACAAAAGTATTGTTTGTACGGGTGTAAAATAAATTTGATTATAACCATCATTTAAAAACTTCTAAAACTGATGTCCGCCCGTTAACCGTGACAACTAATTTCAAATTCAAACTTAATAACCATAAACTGTTTATTCATAATCTTTATAACAAAATTATAAATTCAAAACTCTGCGAATTTGATAAATTTGGCTGGACCTTAGCTAAATCGGTTGTTCCAACAATCTTAGGCTTACGGGTGAAGTTTGCAAATGAGTCAGTCTGATGAATATTCAGCGATTTTTGCTACCTTCTTAAGTCGGTATAGATCTACCTTATCTTTATTATTGTACTTAATCTTTTCATTTAAGGTTGTAAAAAATGGAGGGCTTTACATTTTATTATGCTGAGAAATCGCCAACGCGGAGAATTCGTCTAAAGGTTTGCATATCCCATCATATAGTAAACAGGGTAAATTAGATTTCGTACGATGGACAGAAAATATGGACATTGGGAGATAGGACAAGACTATTTTATTTAACTATAGCTTACCCTCATATTATATTTAGTAATCCTTTCTTTATTATTATAAACAGATTAGGTAGGTTAGGTATTTTAATATAGGTTATCAGCAAGAGAATAAAAGCTAAACTGCCTGAGAATTTTGTCTGTTGTTGAAATCTATCTATCTACAAATGAAGATGTAAAAGTGAAATAGGCGATTTTCATACGAATATAGCCAGGTGTGGTATCAAATAAAAGATCTTGATTTTTACATTACAACGCGATCTAGTTCGGAGCCGGGCATTAATATTTTACAGTGACACTTAGGCGTCCATACATAGCTATAGTACGCTTTAAAAAGAAAAGAAAGAAAAACAAACGTATCGGATGGCATATTCTTTGAATAGATTAGTATTCAAGTGCGTGAAATGATCGCATTTTTACACAAACTAGTCTTCACCCAGTGGTCAAAATTCGACCATAATAAATTTAAATTATCAGAAGCGTATGCATACTTAAATTTATAACACAAAAACTCGTGTATGTATGTGTGTGAGAAAAATAAAGATAATGAATCCAATGCGTACGGTACGGGTATGTACACGCTTAGCGTAAAAGACGTTTCTTTATACAAAAGGCCACTTTGCTAGTTACCACTTCATTTTTAATTCAACGCTCCTTCCGTTAACGCGCTCTTGTTGCCAACTTAACCCATAATCACTGAAACTTTCATGTTACAGCTCTTACAATGAAATTATGAGAAAAAATATATTTACACTAGTTTCTGCTCGCAGCTTCGTTCACATAAAATTTTTGGTGAAGGTAAAATATATTCCATTACCTCACACAGATACTGGCCTGATAATGGCCGTATGAAATCTTGTCAAAAACCGTTCATTCACGTTTAAATACCTTACATATATATATAAGACCCCACCGTCTGGCAACAGGTTAAAATACATGTGTCACCATCCCATTTATATGTGGGTGTCGTAAGAGGTGACAAAGGGTAATTTTGCTGCATAACATCTTCAGCAATAAAAGAGTGGAAGCCGAGCATTACACGATTGGGCTAAGCCGGTGTAATTCATAGCCCCCTGTGAAAGGTCGGAGTGAAACAGTCTTGCACTGTCTGTTGTACGGTGAGCGGGGGCCCGGAGGCCTCTATTCCCATCCCTCTTTCATTCTGTTCAACTCCTATTTAAATTTCCCATCATTAATCCTCTCCTTATCTCCTCTCCTTCCTTCAAGTCGGCATGACATCTGCGACACTTTGGTATTATTTATGGTCTGCAGTCAGTCACTTAACATCAGGTGAACTGTATTCCCCACTTGCCCTCTTACGACACCTACGGGTAGAACTGCCGTGAGGACACACGTATTATAACCCATCGTCACACGGGCGAAAAAAATTACATACAAAATTACAGCTTTACCAGTAACAATTTCCTATATTTTTAATTTAAGTCGCCATAAACGCCCACTTGAAGTTGCCAACTTAACCTATAATCACTGAAGTTTTCATGTTCCGACTCTGTTAAGTAAATACAAGAAAATAGCTTCAAAGCAGGATAAAATGCGGTTGAAGTGTAAAATGGACTGAGACTATTAAGGTGTCGTCTCGCCTCATGAGAGGTTCAGGGATGGGACGTATCGATAGTTTTAATACCTAATAATAATAACTCTTCATACAAGACTCAAAACTCTGAACATACACCCTCTCACCTTCACACTACTACAGAAAGCAGTCATACTGAACACGTGCAGGATTGTTAGAAAGTTCTTATCTATAGATTAAGTAGATATACATACAATCCCCCCCCCACCCCTGAGTTGCTTTGGCCAAAAGCACACAACTCTTGCGTATTTCCCCAGAAATGGGCGAGGTTTACCCCTTAAAAATAATAATAATAATGATAATAAAATTTATTTATTTAAGGTAAGAACCCATTGTATACACTAAACGACGACCTAGTTTGGGCCCGTGACAATACCGTACAGCACCATTTTAGTTTTAAGTCTTATTTTAATTGTTATCCTATAAAATACGGTGTGTTTATGGGACAAACTTTACCGCGGTTATACCCGCGTATGTCTCTTATTCTCGTGAGATTTTCGGGATAAAAGTATCCTATGTCCTTTCTCGGGTTTCAAACAATATCTGTACAAAATTTCATACATATCGGTTCGGAGGTTTAGATATGAATTAGATACAGACATACAGAGTTATTCTCGCATTTATAATAGTAAGGAAGTAAGGGTTTCATTTAATTAATTTTCGATATTTTGCCGAAAAGTATTAGTACAATGGTTTGACAACAGAAAACATTTTGAGAATTTTTTTGAAAGGTTTGACATGAATGAATAAGACATTTTTTAATTAAAACCACCGCTCAATATCTAAGTTATTTTTAAAAATATTCTTTATATTATTAAATATTTCTAAGTAAGTAAAATCTCGAATTGATTTTACTAACTTACTTTTTAATGACAACTAATTTGTACAAAAAAAGTCTAATCTCTAATAGTCAACTTTAAAATGTTTACATAAAATGATAGCTATAACATTTTCAAAATGATAACTAATTTTTCACAGTCCTCCAAACACATCATCATCTATTAACATTCTATAATAAAATTCAAACTAAAACAATCGATAATAGCACATCCCTACACAAAGTTCAGTAAGAGCGAACAATACTGCTCCACAAATTGATGGCAAAAGACAGAGGGCGGCATTATGCCATTCATTTTGTAGAATTTGCTGCGTTCCGTTAATTATTGAGACGGTAGTTCGAACTATTCACTTCAATAGAGGTTTATCTACATTTGAAATTGCGTATCTTACTAATAGTATAAACTAGCTGTCGATTGCCTCGTTGGTTTAGTGGTGCCATCTTTGATCGGGAGGTCTTGGGTTCGATCATGGGTGAGGTCAAAAAATCTTATTGGGATTTTTCTGTAGCAGACTCATCTGTTACTGAGATTTCCTTGAGACGGTAGTTCGCCCTGAGGGGCGTCTGGAAGTTAGCGGTGTTGGAACACCACTGTGCCTCGGAGAGCATGTCATTCCATCGGTCCTGCGTCTGATCTCACTCCGCTCGTGTCGGTCTGCCGTCACATCAGATTATGAGAGTGAAGGAATAGAGAGTACACCTGTGCTTGCGCACATACTTGTGCACTATAATATCTCGTGGCTGATCTCTGTTGAGATTGGCCACCATGACTGCTACTGACCGGGGAAGCATTATTGTTTTATTTTTTATAAACCAGCTGCTGCATGCGGCTTCGCTCATTGTAAAATTCGGTACATACAGATCAATAAAAATAACATATCACGTAATCCAGATAATATCCTATGTGGATACGAAATTTCGTCAAAATCCGTTTGGTAAGTGTGGAGCGATTGATAGACCGTTGGAACTAAGTAAACAATTACAAATAGTATATTGCCATAAACTACATCTATAAAAGTAAATACGTCGTAATACTATTGGTTAGAACTTTTTACTATAATAAACTAAAACTTTTCACCTACATCGGGTTATATAAATATATGACTTGCACAACCAAATTCATTATCGACGTGGTATTCATGTATTCCGTACGTCCCATTAATATTAAACGAATTATCTACGTTTCCCGAGCAGGAAGCCTCGGTTCATTAGAACTAATATAGGTGTAGTCATAAATTGTGTTAGTGACTTCCGGCTTCTAGTGACTTCAGGCACAATTTGATTGATTTTTCGTGATATATTATATAGTAGTAACGGAAAGAAAATGTTTTCTGTACTAACTCTTATTTTTAAAACCTGATTAGCGCTGCGCTGTAGATACAGGAATGGCCTATCGCGCCGATGTATGAAGGGTATGGGCTCGATCCCCACGCTTAGAAAATTATGTGAAGAACATTGTAATTTTCTACTCTATGGGTGTGCAAATATCTATAGTACGTATGTGTTTACAAAAAGGGTATGTCTATGTAGTATCCATAGTACAAGTTTTGCTTAGTTTGGGACTAGATGGCGTTGTGTTAAATGTTTTTTTTGGCAAACGAGCAGACGGGTTACTTGATTGTAAGTGATCACCGCCACCCAAATTCATTTGAAATGGTATCGCGAAATGCATTGCCGGCTTTTGAGGTATTTATAGGCTCTTGTCTTCAAGGTCTCTAAGTCGTAACCGTCCAGGAATATTGAAATAATACATTAATGATCTACTGTTTATAAGCGATCGACAGTTTAGTTTGAGTTATGGCTCGTAAGAAGTGTCACGTGTTAATCCCGTAAACCCCAGTACTTAATGAGCTTCCTTAACATAGCACTAGATATGACGAAGAAATTATATTGATAACTTTTTTTATGCAGCGAAGAGGATGTGCTTGACCTGATGTTAAGTGTTTTTTCATATATTTATTTATTAGCGGGGCCCACTGAAAATCAGCACAGGCTGAGTGGGCTTCCCGTTCACATCACTGTCATACTTTTCTTAATTTTTAATTTGTTTTCTTTTCTTTTGTATTGTTTCTATTTTAATGTACCTAGTGTATGGTCTTGTGTGTGAATAAATGTTTCTTTCTTTCTTTCTTTGATTGACCGCAGCCCATGAACAGAAAGAAATTGTTGACGATAGGTAAGAAAGCCACTAGAGGGTAGCTAGTAGCGTAATAAAAATTAATATGTTAACGTCCAATCACATTATGCAGTTTATGAAAATTAACATTTTTAGAAGTTGCGCTAATGCGCAGTTGTTAATACACCTATTTGATAGCTAATAATATCATAGGAGAGGAGTACAAAACTTGTTTAGCTATAATTGTAATTTTTTCAGCATCTCTTAAACTAGCCTTTTGATCGCTTACATCAACCGTGTTGACGGTCTCTTTCGCTGGATCAGGAAGATTATATTCAATTACAATATGAAACGGTCTGGTAAAGAGATCATAAGGAAAATGTACGTTTTCTATGTTTAGGAGTCCAGATTATGCTGTCTCGTCCGTCTCTTCTTTTATCTATTTTTAGGAATGACGATTTACTCACCTTTTTAGGGTTGTTATAGTAACGATTATGCTTCAATAGCTGGTTATTGCGGCTTCGATTTTCTATAATTAGAAATTTACAAGGCTTATCACTCTATTCTTGTTCTAATCTCCTCTAACTTGTCGTGAATATTATATTTGTATTTTGGCTGATTCAATACGAATACTTAACACTTGCGTTGAAAAGTATAAAAGTTTTAACCATTTAATGAAGTGAACAAAGTAACTTTTTATTTATCGTAAAAGATACGATCATAAAAAACATACGTAAAACTTACATCCACGATCCCTAAGTGCAAAAATAAAATTACTAATATATAAAAAGGATTAATTTCGTAAGCTAGACGAGACATACGAATAAAGTTCAACAATATAGTTTTATAACAACACTCAATTTTTCACATAAAATTTTATCATTTAAATTTATACAATGAACTATAAGCTTCTAAAAGAGGAGTTGTGTAAAAGGTAAGGGATTTTTAGAGTTGAACGCACTTCAGACTTATTGTAAAAAGTGATGTATTAGCGTTAATTAATTTTATTTTAATTTAACCTAATCAAAGATAGGCCTACATAGGGGCTCCACCACCTTTCTCCACATTCACGCATTTTCTTTCTTTTTTCTTTCTTTTCTTTCTTATCCGTGGTATTTTTCCAATTTAAATTGTATCTATCTATAACTATTCCTACTTGCACTTCAACCCTAACTATTTATTTATCATTATTATCTGTTGATTATATTAATTGTGTGTCATGTTTAGTATGAAATTACTTTCTCTCTTTCTTCTTTCTTTTTATAAGATTTCTTTAAGAAATACCTGTAAAATTACTATTTTTTGGTATTAACAAGGAAAAAACAAAATATAATAGCATTACTTAATACTTCCTCAACAATAATAATCAATTTAGTGAAATGGTGAAATTTTAGTTCCGTTAATTATCGAACTAAACGAAGGTCTGACAGATTATAAGTAAATGATGGTCCCACATCTGCTGCGTTCTTTGAGACTTGTCAATTGATTTATTACGTAAAGCCGTGGTCATGAAAATAGCAGTAATTGTAAATCCGTATCCTTTTTTCCTTACTAATAATATAGATGTGTGTGAGTCGGTGTGATTGTCTGTCTCTTTTTCACTCCTAAAACACTGAACTGACTTGGATGAAATGGTATTTCTAAAGAGTATATTGATAACGAGATAAAATAAATCTTAAAAATGTAGGTAGTATGGTGTTAGTAGTTTGCTCTGAACTATACTTCATATTTGGATGACTTCATATTATCCTTTCGTTCCATCTTTAAAACTCCATTCCTCTCAATTATTCTTTTAGCAAATTTCATGAAGGTAAAATAACCAGGTCACCTCAACATCAGCCGATAAAAATAGCAAAGGTTTTAGACTAAAAATAGTAACATCACTACATAGTATAAAACAAAGTCGCTTTTTCTGCCATGTGTCATGTTGTATGTCCCTATGAACGCTCAAATCTTTAAAACTACGCAACGGATTTTGATTTTTTTTAATAGATAGAGTAACTCATGAGGAAGGTTTTTATGTATAATATCATCCATTAAATAGTGGACAAATACTGTTATTTTTGAGGTTTCTAATGTGATGTCGCAAATAATTACATTTTTTCCGCTTACATTGCAAACGCAGGCTGAATCCTACGAGATTTATCAAAATAATGTACTAAGTATTGTACACAATGAAAAGGTCTACAGAAAACTCCGCGATAGTATGTAACATGTATGTAACTACATTGCACCCGTGCGAAGCCGGGGCGGGTCGCTAGTTATATATATTTTTGCTTATACATATCGTCTTTAAATACACAATTTAATAGGTTGATAACAGCAATTAGATATCGTCGATTGCTTATTTGTATGTAAATGATTTTTTTATTGTTTTAAAATATACGCTATAGTGAAGTTATAACAAAAACAATGAAATTTTTATTACCAAATTATTTTCTATGATCCTGTTTTATCATATCACTAGCTTTTTCTGCCACCATTATCGTGGGTGCATTCAAATTACCTTTCACTATTTTCGGCATAGTAGACGAATCTACTACTCTTAATCTTTTACCACCATTCACCCTTAACCGAGGATCTACAACTGCATCTTTATCCTCAGGGGGTCCCATTTTACATGTTCCACTAGCATGAAATATTGTTGCAGTGCGATGTGTTACAGTACAAGCAAAGTACTCGTAAGTACCCCACTCATAGTCAGTACACCCTTGTATCGGTTCTTTAATAAAACTAGCGCCACATCGCTTAAACGCTTCAGTATCTTCTAAGTTTAGTACCTTCGACAAGGGTATCTATATCTTCTTGTTCTTTAAGATAACCTGGATAAATCAAAGGTGCACCAAATACTGGGTCAATCGGGTTGAGCAAGATATAGCCTCTACTTTTTGGTTTGAGTAGCAATGGATGTACCGTCGCACCATTATAGAAAGCCAATGGAAATATCTCAGTTGCTGCGTAGGTGCTGGGATCTGCCAAAAAATCATTGAGAATTCTGCCTCCAAAATGGATTTGAATATCTGGCGCATCTATTTCGGAACGATTGGTTTTCATAAACATTATAGTGCTAACAGTGACTACTGATAAAGGACCTGTTTTCGTTTCATTTTGTTTGTAATAGTTGTATATTTCACTAAATAATTCGTCTTCAGTTGTTAAGCCTGCACATTCTTTTGATAAAGAAATTGATAGGGCATCGTTTGTGACGTGATCTTGATAGTTATAACCAACTTTCAAATCCGCTATTACAGTTATATTAAGACTTTGCAATTCCGATTTTGGCCCTATGCCCGATAATTTTAGTAATACTGGTGAATTTATTGGGCCAGCACTTAGTATGACTTCTCTTTTAGCGTATACTTTATGATAGGAACCATTTTTATAAAATTCTATTCCAAGGGCTGTTTTTGTAACTTGGTCCATAATTATCCTAGTAGCAAATGCATTCATAATTATTTTCAAATTCTTTCTTTTGTCTCTTATTGGTTTTATAAATGCAACACTAGCGGATTGTCTTTTACCATCTTTTACTGTGAACAAATTTGAATCTACACCTACTTCGCTATTCTTACTTAAGTCTTTAACTGGATAATCCATGTCAATAGGAGCGTTTAGAAACATTTCTGAAATTTTATCAGTGTAAGAAAATCTTTCAACATTTAATGGTCCATCAATCCCGTGGTGTTCGGTATCAATAGGTTGATTGTCTGCATAATTTTCAGACTTCTTAAAATATGGCAGAACCTGAAAATATTGAAAAAAAAATATTTTTTTGTGAAATGTCATTATTGATTGCGTTAATAAATTATATACGAATTTTATAAATGGTAAGTTTTTTGACTACGCACCTCTTCAAAGCTCCAACCTTCATTACCATCTGCGGCCCACTCATCATAATCCGCCATATTTCCTCTCATATACACCAAGTAATTGATTGCACTTGATCCTCCCATTCCTTTGCCTCTGAAAGAATAAAAATTAATTCAACTGCATTAATTCTACCTGTGATATCCTGAGAATTTTTTTAAATTATTTCTTGAAGTAATCTTATGAAATACTAAGTATTTAAATTATTTATGAATTCAATTTTTTAATGGTTACTTGTAATTTCATCGAGTATTGTAATTTATTACGAACCTAAGTAAATATATAACAAGTTACCTTACAACAGGACAAGATTGCCCTTTCTGGTCCAGACAGCAGGTTTCTTCGGGTTGACTGACATATTTCCAATCGAGATTAGAATTGACCATCGGTGTCACAAACGATGGTAACATTGTTACATCAGGTTCTTCAAAACCAGCTTCAAGGAGCAGAATCTTCAAATCAAAATCCTCTATTAGATTGTCTAGATATAAATTGACGAGAGATAAATTAGAACCATGGATATTATAATCTATTCGTCAAATTAATAAATCTTGTTTCCTTTAATAGCACATGGACTGAATTTATAATCGTTTCATTTTATGATATTGTTTATTTTAGAGCAAGTAAAGGATTAGTTAATAACGCCCTGATTCAATGAGATAGTTTTTTCATCTGCGCTTTGGTTGAATCTACGAGAATTGAGTCTAACTATCATTTTTTCTGACTGCACCAAATAAAATTCTACAATAATTAAAATAGATAAACATCTTTATATAAAATTGATTGCTTTTTGGAATCAATTAATATCAATATACATCAGAATAATTAAGAAACAATTTATAGTGGTTTCTTTAGCCATGAATTGTAAAAAAATTCACATCCACGGAAACCACAATTATGTATGTTATTTCACATTTAAGTATGTTATTTCATTTAAAATCTTTTATAGCAATAATTAATTTTTTTATAATAATAGTACAGAAAACAAAATGTACCTGTTGGTCCTCGTCTTCAGATAATCTATTAGCAAGAACACATCCAGCTGAACCCGCTCCAACAATAATATAATCGTATAGTTTGTTAAAATCTTCATTATCATCCGAATAACCATTATAAGTTCCATCTTCAGTTTCAAAATTAGTTTCGACTTCTTCCTTTTTTTCTTTCCGGATAGCTGTTATAAGTAGTGTTACCAAATAGTTGTGTGATTAGAGCTAGATATAAATAGCCCGTTGCAGAACACTGGGTCAGATTGGCATTCGCAGTTGCACATATTTCCAAGCAAATACGATCTGGTTAAATTTAAGGTCAATGTGAATAGGCATTACATAAAGAAGTGTGTTCCATCCTAGACCATGTTATCACTTTCTACCAGGCGAAACTATGGTCAAACATTTCTTTATTGCGGTATAAAAAAAAAAAAAAAATATTGGGGTAATGTCTGGGGGAACCCACAGTGACATAATAACTTGAAAGCAATACGGATTGAATACTTTAACTTTCAGATATAAATAAATTCTTATTAATATTTTTCAAACACTAAAAAAAGTTGTTTATATTATTTTGGAAATTGACGTCTGCGTTAATTGTATACAATAAGAAATACAAAAATAAAATGGTTTTGTCCAACAAAAATTTCATTAAAAAAGATATTGTACGAAGTAACGAATGGAGAGTTTTTGTTTTAACCGAAATTGTTGAAAGATGATAATTTCATTATAAGCGAATAGTTTTTAAATATGGAAAATGTTTTATTGAGAAAAAATCCTCGACTGTTGAATATTATAAATGTAATATAATATCTCGATTTCTTTGTTTGTATCTTACAATTGGATACCCAAACACGCTACAGAATCACTCACAGGTCACATCACCCAAATTTCACACTTAATAATTAACATCTTCAGAAACAAGCCTTCATTTTATTCATATAATATAAAGGCGGAAAAAACTATTTTAAGAACGAGAATTCACAGTTATCACTTACTATAAATAAGTAATTAAAATGATGACGCACGGTAATTTGTACATTTCCAACAATTTTGAGTTTTCGTATTTTTTTGGGTCATACTTGAAGATTGCGTTCTTGTTCCATTAATTACTATATTTTTTCAGTAAAGTGCGATTAGGATACTTGTTTTGAACATATTCCGGAATTGTGTAGTAATAGAAGCCTAGTTACTTTTACTGGATATGTCGCAACTTTGACTATAGATTTCGAGTGACGCTAACAAAAAAATGCAATTATATGGCATAAAATTATAGTGAGATAAGTTTTTTTTAATATTGAAGCAGGCATGCGGATAATGCGGTTCACCTTATGGAACGTGACTGACCGCAGCCCATGAACAACAACAAAATGATCACCGAAGTGCAATTGTGAGAGGAGTAGAACAGGATGGGAGAGGAATGAGATGGGAATACAAGACTCCGGGCCCCTGCTCATCGTACGAAACACAGTGCAATATTGCTTCACGCCGATTTTTCTCCTGGGGAGGTGGTAATTACTCCGGTACGAGCTTGGCCCAATCGCATAATGCTCAGCTCCCACTCTTCTATTGCTGAATATGTTATGTAGCAGAATTCCCCTCAGTCACCTCTTACGACAGCCACTGGTAGAAGTGGAGTGGCGACACACGTATTGTAAGTTTTAAACCATCGCCGCACGGGGAAAAGTGAAGAATTTGGAGATGCTGGTCAATGTGCACTATCTCCTTATATTAATGTTGTAATATAATTGCTATTTTCAAATTGTTTTGGAACGACGGCTGAAGGAGACAACCGGTGGGGTTATGATGTTAGTATTAGTCGAGGTCCCTTTTCATTGAAATAATCCGTAGTTAATTTATTGATTAGCGATTCGATCCGCTTTCGCTTATCCGTTCCTGTACCCTTAATGGCGGCCTAAGTAAAACGTATCGCACTCTTGGGACGGAGCAAAATCTGTGTGACTACAAAATGTATGCAGATATGATTCTAATAATACATTCTACTTTTAATTAATTGTTCACATACAAATAAACTTTTAAATATTATATTACTACTTCTTCATAATTTGTAATGAGTTCCGGGTTTAAAAAAAAAAGGAAAAAAAGGCCATTACATTAAAAAAACATACGAAGTAGTGGAGGCAATAAGGCCGAATTGACATCCATCAGATGTGAAGAACAGGTTCGATTTTAGAAAAAAAAAATGCTTTATGCTATATTAATTAATTTATTTATTTTATAATCAATCAATACATATAATAAAATCGTAGCAAGTCAGAATTTGTACATTGAATATATTCGGAAAATTTTAATACAGGGCGTTAATATAAGGGATACAGAAGGCAAATCAATATTTTT